>JASDQU010013555.1:15438-26333 GCA_032191745.1 Picea mariana | reverse complement strand
CAAAATCACCTTGAATATAATCTAGAAAATGTTTCCTATGGGGTGTGGCATGAAATGAATCCCCTAAATCTACTACCCAAGACTAAGAAATATTATCTATATAAAGAATCAAAGCATATTGTAACACATCACCTGTTACATTTGCTTCCTGATTTTTCTCGTGTTGTCCATCTGTTTGTTTCTTTGGAGCTCTGCATTCTTTCTTCAGATGTCCTTTCTTCCCACAATTCCAACACTCTATATTTTCCAGTCTAGATTTGGATCTACCCTTCCTAGAATTCCCATGATTCCCTGAGCCCTTCCCTCTATCCTTTTGTCTTCCCCTATTCTCCATGTTTAACACATTACCTGATGTCTCACCTGTGTTTTTCCGTCGCATTTCCTCACTAAGGATAATACCAACAACATCATCAAATTTTAAAGTGTTTGAACTAGAGACAGTTAGTTACATCCATGACCAAACCGTTCCAACTTTATGGCAATGAACACAAGTCTAGAAGAGACCTGACCTCATCATCAAAGTCCACTTTTACATAACTTAGTTGATTAGTAACTGTATTAAATTCATTTAAATGATCTACAACAAAACCACCTTCTGACATATTCATATTAAATAATCTCTTCATTAGAAATACCTTATTGGATGCCGAGGGTTTTTCATACAGTTTAGCCAATGCATCCATCAGCTCCTTCATTGTATTTTCTTTCAAAATATTGAAAGCCATCGATGTTTCCAGGCTTAGCCGTATCGTTCCTAGTGCCTTTCTGTAAAGAACCTTCCATTCTTCGTCCTTCATGGTCGTTGGATTATTTTCTATTCCACCCAATTGTAGGAATAGATCCTTCTGATATAAATAATCTTCCATATTCATATTCCATAACGGGTGGTTTTGTCCATTAAATTTATCGACCCTAAACTTTCCATCTTACGCCATTTCTCCCACTCAAACTAGGAACCCTCTTTTCCTACGAGTTACCTTTCTCTCTAATATCAGTTGTTAGAAAAACCAGGTATCGGAGCAATAAAATAAATATAAATGTGGAAATAAAAAACAAAAGATACAAAATACAATAGAGACATAGATATACGTGGTTCACCCAGTGCGGGCTATGGCCACCATAGAAATTGTCAGGTCCTTTCTATTTATTATCTAGAAAATGAAGGGATACAACCTACAACACACCCATTGTAACTTATTATTCTTTCTCTCACAGTCTCCTGTCTTGGAATACAATATTCGCAATAATACATAGCCGCAATGCATTTCCCTCAGAAAAGAGGGTTTCCTTCTAGGGAAAAAGACCCTAACATAACTTTTACCGTTGGATCTTTGACCTTATAATGAATGGTCCAAATTTACTATGAAAATACAATATACATTTACAAGGCCATTTTTCCTTTGGGGGCCCTCTTTCCCCCAGACCCCACAAGGGGGGAAAGTCCCCTCTGCAACTCCCCCACGTGGAGGGGTGTACAATCTTCCAGGGTGTAAAGTTTTCATGGGTTATAAACACGGCTGAAAACAAAGACCTTTGAATCAGGAAGATAATAAGTCTCCACAACCAACGACACATATAATAGACATCCAAATATTCTCAGATGGTTGACCTCTAGCTTTTTTCCTATAAACATTTCTTCTAGTGTCTTGTTCCCAACTACACGGTGGGGAATTATGTTATAGATATATATTGTGGTCCTGGTTGCTTCTTCCCATAGATGGATCAGTAAATATTGATCATGAATCATGGCCTTTATTTCTTCCATGATTGTACAGTTTTTTCTTTCTGCCACACCATTATGCTGAGGATTGTAGGGAGTAGAGAGATCCCTCTTAATCCCAACTTCTTTGCAGAATTCCTTGAATTCATTTGATGTGAATTCTCCTCCATTATCTGATCTCAAAATAGTTATCCTCTTTTCATAAAGATTTTCAACAAGTACCTTGAATTCTTTGAACTTCTTGAATACTTCACTTTTAGCTTTCAAAAAATAAATCCAAGTGTTACGTGAGAAATCATCAATAAATGAAACATAATATACATACACACTAATTGAAGTGGCTGAAATGGGTCCACACACATATAAATGTCTGATGTCCAAGGCTCTTTTGGATCTGTTATCACTGCTCGGAAATGGTTTCTTCATGTACTTGCCTTCTGTGCATCCCTTGCATATGACTTCATGATTCACTTGGATTTCTAGCAAATTTGTCACCATTTTGGTAGTGCTTTGTAATGTATGTGAGAAAATCGTGTATGCAATAGCTCACTTGGAGTAATTGTACTATGTACTAATGTTGAATCTAAATGTCCCTTTAACTTGTATAGACCTCCTTCTTGAACACCAATCACTACAACATCATCAATATATTTTCCCCTTGGCCACATGAGAACTTCACCATCAATGAAAGAAACTATGAATCCTTTCTCATCTAATGTAGAGATAGAAAGGAGACTCTTCTTCAAACCAGGTGCATACAAAACATCCTTCATCTTCATAGGTTTTCTGGAATCCAATCTATAAGATGTGTCTCCTACTCCTTTAATGGGATACTGATAGTCATCACCGAGCTTCACCTTGTGAGGTGAATATTTCTGAACTAATTCTAAGAAAGAATCATTGTAACCTATCATGTGCTTAGAAGCACCACTATCAATAAACCATGTGTCACTTCCATGAGTAAATGTACCTTTGAGAGTTGATATTAAAACATATTATTCACTTGAATCATCTTCTTTGGCTCTCTCTTGATTATATTATGCGGCATCAGCATGATGTATTTTATACTTTCCTTTTCTGACCTAATCTTTTGAGTTGGGACAGTTTATTGCAAGTACAATCATCATATTAACTACCAATGTATGTCCATCGGTATTGTTGTATTACTGAGAGGGGGGGTGAATTAGTAATGAGAAATTTATACCACTTATTAATCCTTTTAACCATAATGTATATTCCTTTAACCTATTCAACAATGTTCATCAGTTCATCATTAATATGTTATTGAATCATATAACATTAACATACATCATTGCATCATAAAAAATAATAGACACATCCACACAATGCACAATACACCAGTATTTTACATGGAAACCCAATGCAAGAGAAAACCATGGAATGTTTTTCTTATATGTGTTTAAGAATTACATTCAAGGAAGCACCAAATTCCAATTCTCCAGCTCCAACTGGAAGGAGGCTCCAACCCCCTAGTTTCTCACACTACAACTTGAGGGAAGCTCCAACTCCCCAATTCTCTTGCTACAACCAGAAGGAGGCTACAACCCCCTATGTTTTCTAGCTACAATTGGAAGGTGGCTAAAACCACCTAGTTCTCAGGCTCCAACCTGAAGGAAACTCCAACTCCCTGATTCTCCAGCACCAATCGAAAGGAGGCTACAATCCCCTTTCCTTGCCCCGTCCTGCCGCCCTGAAATATAAATGTCAAATGTAGACGACATGTCATTGTCACTGAACCAAACACTGCCATTGTCAACCTGCATTGTCAACCTGTCACTGTCAACATGTACCAACAACCTGTACCAATCAACATGTAACAACTGATACCAACAACCTGTACCAATCAACCTGTAAGAACCAATACCAACAACCTGTACCAACAATCTGTACCAACACAAGTGCATCAACTATGCACAACACAACCTGTCACAACAACCTGTCACATCAACCTGTCACATCAATATTATCAACCAAATCAAATCTATTCACCAAGATCAATCATCCAGATAACTCTCAACCATATGCACAATATCACCAAGATGTGCATCAACCAAGACTACTTACAAACATCAATAAGATGTATCACAATCGAATATGATTCTAAAATTATACCAAGTCATATATGCCACATCATCCATAAACCATGTGCCAACAATACTACTATCAAGTGCCTCTAACAATGTACCAAATATGTATCAATCAAGCATCAACTATAAATCAAACTATGACTTATCAATATGTACCAACATCACCATACCATACACCTAATGTATGTGCCACTTGTTAGCACTAAAAGTTACACTTTGACTGCTAAAGTGAAATCTCAATACCCATCAATAGGTTTATGAGGTAAGTCTGAAAATGTGGTGTCAAATGGATAAAACTCAGTTCAACAATGTTAAAACACAAGAAATTCTAGATAAAATGCATCATCAAAAGTGATCTTGTCTAACTTAGATCAGGGTTTGAGGATTAATGTGGATAGAAGGAAGACTTTAGTGAGAAAAGTGAAATAGGTCTACCACTAGCATCAGGCTTTACCAGTAAACAAAGGAAATAAAATATTTAGATACAAGAGCTTCTTAAATCCAAGCTAAAACTCTAAGAAAAGTTATAACATCATCACAATCAACCTCCATTGCAATATAGCTACAAAACATCATTTGAATCATTCAATGACAGTAAAATTTCAAAGTGAGAGAGAAACAAGATGGCAAGAGAGAAAAATGATTTCCATTAGACAAAAATTCATCAAGTATGATACATCAAACCAAAGCAAGCTCTGTTACATTAATATCACTAAAGAGTCTTTTACATCAACCATTCGAACCTCCACAATGAGTTATAATGACTCTTTTATAGCCTAGATAGGGAATAATAGCACACAATGCGAGTTCAATCCTCTAGCATAGGATTCTCCCATCCAAAATTGAAGTAATTACACCTGTACAAACTGGAAATAACAAACTTCTACAAAAAAGGCTAATGTTGGCAACTATCTTAACACCTTAATATTACATGATGAGGTGTCATTTGAGTGCATTCATGTTCTTCCCAGGTATCCTCCAGATTTAAACTGACCTCCAACATATGTACCATGCTCCCCTAGCCAAATGGAAATCGTTGATCATCTTGAAACCATCAAAATAGGATTTCACAGCATATCATGTAACGTTGGTTGTATCAGTTAGTTCGCAGTGAAGTTTGTAGCGAAGTTTGCAGGGCTTGACTGTAGAAACCATTTCGTAGTGCTAGGCGTTGCAAGCTTTCCTGTAGCTGCCAAATTAGTCTATTAAAGAGCCAAAACACACAAAAAACCTTCTTTGGAGTTAGAGATGCCTGTAGAAATTTCATAATTTGGTGTATGAGTGAAAAAATCAGTCATAGGCATCATACTTCCTCAAAATATTCAAAAATGCAAGGAACCAACATTTCCAAAACTGAGATTGCTTAAGGTATTTCATCCATCACTTTATGAGCTTGGAACTCCTCCTTGTGGAAGCTTGGGACAACACATTTAAATTTATTTGGGCTAGTTCTTCCTTATAAGGTTGCAACTCCAGTTTAAGTCTTTTGATCTGAGCTTGTAAATTTTTGTTTTGTTTGTATAAATTATTAAGTTGCCTATGGAGGGGCATAAATCTCTTTGCTACAACATTGGCCTTATCAATATTTTCTCGATACATATCCATAAGGTCACTCAACTTTTTCCTTTCAACCAACCCTTCTCCCTTCAAGTCAGCAATTTCATTTCTAGCCTCTTTAAGTTTTTTGTTCAGCCTTTTAATGGTAGGGTTTTCTGGAGGAGCGGTTATGTCTATAACCTCGATGTGCTTTTCAATAGCTTTACCTTTACCTTTACCTTTTATTTTGATGAGAGATTACCCTTTGTCTTCCTTTACAATACTTTCTTTCTTTGTTGATGACATGGTGAAAGGCCCCCTAACTCTAGCTTCAACTACAACAGATGGTGAGGGGAAAAGTAACCTCCTTCCCTTTTTTCCTGTGGCTCTAGTTGATGGAGTTTATGCTGACTTTGGAACTGGTTTGGGTGAAACCTCCCTTTGTGGAGAGTAAAGAGATCCCCCTTCTTCTTCATGTTCTTTATTTTCGTCATCATTTTTAACAATGTGTTTGCTCTTCCTCTTCTTGTTGGTCTCTATGTGTACAATACTATCAGCCTGAAGAGGGATTTGTACCTTGGACTATGGGGTAGGAGAAACATTCAATTGAAAGTGTGCAGAGGAAATGAACTGCTCCCAGACAATGTTTTTCTTACTTAACTCCTCCATCACAATCATTTTGATCAGCCCCAAGTGAAAAACACTTGTGTCAACTTCCCTGGACTTAGCCTGGACTCTGTCATCCATTTTTCCAATGTTTCTAAACAAATAGAAAGGGAGATTCATGAGGTATTTGCATGTGAAGTGTAGAAAAAGTATAATGTGGTAATGATAAATCATATTGAACATGCCCTCACAAGTGAAATATCTTTGGATTACCATTAGAATCTTATCAAATCCTTCAATCATGTAGATCCAGGGAACTCCCTTTGATAGATTATCTTCCTGGCATTCTGGTTTAAGGAACTCTTTGGAGAAGGTTGCATTTAGGTTCATGGCCTTAAACCACCTTTCACTAGTATTTGGTATCTCAGTAGTTGATGTTATGGTTTCTTCATATAGCTCAAGTTCAAGTGTCCCAACTTTAGTTTTGGTTCCATCAAAATTCAAATAAAATTCTATAGCTACCTCAGGGTGCCCCCTCTACATCTTCTGACTGAAATTAAAACATCCCACTCTTTGGAAGACCTCCCTGATCAGGGGTTTAGCAGCAAACAACTGCATGTCATAGGGTTTAGTCCTCACAATTCCCCCTCCCTTGTGATCCTTCTTTTGTTGTGGAGTATCCATTGATGTCATAGGAAGAAAACTTAACCACCAATTTGAGTGATGCAAGAGGCAAAACAGAAAAATAGAGGACTTAGGGTTTGGATGGATGATCTCTTTCAAAAGTTGGTTCTATATAAGGTTTTAGTGTTCTTCAGACCATTTGACCTCCAGGATTAATAAAGGAAAGTTGATAGTCAAGAATATGAATGAATACTACACAGGAAATAATGAAGATACAAGGAGACAGCTTGTTGTAAAAATATTTTGTCCAAAACCTCACTATTATCTTGCAAAATTCATCATAAATTTATCAGCAAAATTCTTTTCAATTTCAAAAATAAAGACCTAAATCTAAAATGGAGATCTTGATGAAGACTAGTTGGTAAAAGGTCTTAGACAATTAATTAGTAGTGCTAGGTCACTACACAGAGTTTGTAGCACCGGAACAGGGGATTCGCAACAGAGTTAGTACCATAAGCAGCAAATTCCAAATATGGGATAAGCAAGGTGGCCTGATAGTGAGGTTTGTTTAAGATTTCATAAAAAGAGGTTGAGATCTCTACAATTGGATGAGAACCATGATAACAAGGGTAAGTAGGATAGTTGGCAGTGCAGATCACCAGCTTGCAACACCTAGGAGAAGAAATGATAAACACAACCTTTAGTGTCCTTCAATAGAGCTAAAAATGTTGATGGAATACCTGGAGGCTAAGACTTGAAAATTGATATGCTTGAGCCTAAACAAATCCATCTGCAAATGGTCTAACCTCCAAATCTCTTTCGCCAGCCATTTCGCAGAAATTTCTGTAGCGCCTGTCTGAAAGCACCAGCGTTTGCAGCGCCAAGCCAGAAGAAATTTTGAAAACTTGGAAACAGTTAAAAAACTTTAATGGCGAAATCCCAGGCTATTCTTTTAAAAGAACATAAGTGTTGAAATCAAGGAGATTGGCTGATAAGTCTCATGAGTGCAATTATGGTGATGAAATCATAATGTACTAGGTAAAGCATTGTAAACTATCTGATGAGATGGCAGCGTACAAAAATAGCATGATTTGACTCTCTAATAGGTGAAGGGACAAAGTGGAGGGGTTTTTAGTACATCGTGGAAGTGATGACATGTCAGAGTGGTGGTGGAGGCATAAGGATTATGGATTGTCTAATATTATCATGAAGATGAAGATATAACCCAAGGGTAATGGGCCAACATCAACACTAATTTTATTTGTGCTAAAACCCAAAATGAATATAAGGAAGAGAACAAAAAATTAAAATTTAAACAACACTAATGATAAAATAAAAAAACCTAAAGGATGAATTGACCCAATCAATTCCATGTGATAACACCACTCATCATCTATTTGTCCCAACATGTATCTCAATCATATACCAAAGGCATTTACCAATATAACCATCAAAATTTCTCTAGAAATACATCACACTATTCACAACCAAATACCATAAATCTCACATCAAATCATGTGCCAAAACCTCATTGTTATGTAGCCTCAAGTGTGTACCAATCATATATCAAGACCACTAACAAAATCCTCTCACAATGTACCATAAGATATATCAATAAGACTCAAACATGCACTAGAAATATACTTCAATAGATCTACCTCAAAACCATTCTACAAAAAGCCATAAACTTCCAAGAGGGCATCCAATATATTTACAAGGCAAACCCTCAACTAGATTCATAGATTCAATACTACATATATGAAAACCATACCTTTTTATTCTTATAGTTGTGGATCTATTATGGATCTATTTTTGTAGCTGTGATTTTGTTTCCACAATTTTGTTGCCGTGATTCTGTTGTCGCGATTATGCTGGCACGGTTCTACTGTCAAGGTTCTATTGTTGTGATTTTTTTGTCGCGGTTTTGCTTCCTTGATTTTTTTCCTACGATTTTGCTGTCATGATTTTGTTGTCACGATTCTACAGCCACGATTTTTCTGTCGCGATTTTTTTCCATGAATTTTCTGCTACAATTTTGTTTCCACAATTTTTCTATCATGATTTTTCTGCCGCAAATTTGATATATCAATAATACCTGCCAAATAACCTTTCACAAATGGATATACAATTATATTCAAAAATAGGTGCAAATATGATACCCTTGCTCTCTTATTTATACTCTCCAAGTAGCTTCCTCAAGGGGTTGTCTTCTAACTCACTTTACCCAACTTCCTTCTTTTAGGGCTAACCCACTTCTAACCACTTGTCCACTTACAACCACTTTATCCACAAACAACAAGTTCTCCACTTCTAGTTGCTACTAACTTTATTATTTAATTTATTTATTTTGCAACCACTTTGACTTATCCATAAATACTAAACTCGCCACTTCTTGTTGTACCCACTTTATTATTTAAATAATTTGTCTTTGCAACCAATTTACCATAATTAACAAACTAACAACTTTAATTATTTTCTTAATGCAACAACTTTACCCATGATTAACTCCTAGTTACCATCAATTTGACTAGTCAACTTCTTCTAGTTGTTTCTAGAGTAATTTGACTTCTTTGACCTTCTAGGGGATTCTATATAACTCATGAGGGCTATCCAAATTCACGTGTCCATAACTCTCTAACCATGATGAGTTATGTGACATTCCACATATCATCGGAAACTGCATAACATGTACTATCCATCTAGAATAGTATTACCTACAAATACACTAATGTTTGTACCTTTATACCTCAACCAAACTTGGGTTCCTTACCCATACCTCTGGAGCTACCGAACATAATCAAGGGTTGACATCAATCTCTAAGGGTTGACATAAATCTACAATATCACTCTCCAATGGTTGACATCAATGACAACCAACAATCCAAGCCAATTTTCCATCAATCTAAACCAATTGTCTGACAGGTCTGGGGATGGAAGGAATTTGACTTAGTTACGTTGGTGTCCTTCATGGACCAAGGGATAAACCATTAAATACTTAGGAACATGTTGTTAGAAAAACAGGATCGAGGAGCAATAAAATAAAACAAATGAAGAAATAAAACACAGAAGATACAAAATATAATAGAGACATAGATATACATGGTTCACCTAGTGTGGGCTACGTCCACCAGAGAAATTGCGAGGTCCTTCCTTTATTATTATCCAGCAAATGAAGGGATACAACCTACAGCACACCCGTTGTAACTTCCTCTTCTTCTCTCACAGTCTCCTCACTCAGAATACAATATTTACAATGATACATAGCCGCAATACATTTCCCTCATAAAATAGGATTTCCTTCTAGGGAAAAAAACTCTAACATGACTTCTACTGTCATATATGTGACCTTATGATGAACGGTCCAGATTTACTATGAAATTACAATATACATTTACAAGGCAATTTTTCCTTCAGGGGCCCGCTTTCCCCCGGACCCTATATGGGGGGTAACCACCCCCTTCACTCCCCCGTGTGGAGGAGTGTACATTCTTCTAGGGTGTAAAGTCTTCATGGGGTATAAACATGGCTGAAAACAAAGACCTTTGAATCAGGAAGATAATCAGGCTCCACAACCAACACATGTCTCAATCAAAAACAATGGATTTTGGCAGCCAAAATGAACCCAAATATTCTCAAAAGAATAGTTTATCAATGGCTTCTGTTGTGGAACTCTTCTTAAAGGGTTCCAAAGGTACTATCTTGAGATAACCAATCAACAAGTACAAAAATTCAATAGTTACCATGTTTGGTTGAGTGTATACCTAACATAAAATCCATAGAGATTGACTACCGAGGTTTATCTAGAGTGGGCATAGGAATGTCCTCACTTCTATTTTCAATTTAGAGATGGCACAAGCAATGCATGATCTAAAATATTTGTTACACCCTATAGGAGATCTAGCCATTACAATTGATTTTACAACACTACCATTGTCTTCTCCATGATGAAGTGCCTTACCACCCAACTATAGTGCACCTACCAAATTATCTTCTCGTGCTCTCCTAAAGGAACATAGAGAAACAATAAATAAAAAATCATTTTCATGAAACAATGGTGAAAAACATTGTACAAAAATAATGACTAGAATGGTGGTATGTTCATTTGCAAAATGTGTGTGTGTGTGTACTACACTTATTAGAAAAAATATCGTAATAAGAGGCCAAAACTACATTTTCTAATTATGCCCAAAACCCTAAGCCAAGTTTCATTTTTTTGCATATGAGTGTAGAAAACACATCCCTTCTAAGAGATAACTACCACCATTCGGGTTGTTGTATTTGAACAATGTTTTTCACCATTG
>JASDQU010013554.1:64411-81296 GCA_032191745.1 Picea mariana | reverse complement strand
TTAACAAGAGATAGACACCATATCATTTAAATGTTTCTTCCTCTTTCCATTTCCATCCTATATCGACTCTAGTGTTCATGTGATATTGACTTTGCAAGGTAACAGAAGCCAACCAAAGTGAAAGAAATATAATATACACAACAATAACCTACGTACGTGATCAAGGAATCATACAATAAAACAAGAATAGTTTTATGGGAAAGAAACATATCACTGTGTCATATTAAAATGAAAGTGGAGATTACAACAAAAGCCTTGATGTATCAAGTTCCCCTTTTGATGGCCCTTTTCTACGACACACACACTTTCTCCAATCTGGAATGAAGAAGATTTACAATTACTTGATGAACTCAAATGAGGCTGTCAAGCATGATCCAACGTAGAACTCTCCATACAAATCTTAGCCTATTCAATATGCATTAACCTTATCATTTTTCATGAGAGATCCCTCTTTATATAATGTGAAGGAGAGATGGTTAAATATATTAGGATGATCCCACCAATTCAGAGAAGCGAGTAAGATCCAAACCATTAAGAGGCCACCTCCTCTTCTAGAATATCTCCTTCTAGAACATTCATGAAACTTGATCCTTTTCTTACTTTTTTGACATCGTCACACCATAGGTATAGTGCATCATGTAGGGACATCGCAACTTAGCTTTAGAGAATGGGGTGATGATAAAGCATCGTCGCACCCTATGTATATTGCAGCCTATGATGACCTTCCTTAATAGGGTTTTTGAGAAGAGAAAGCCAATTACTTTCCTCATGAAGAAAGGATATTTTTATCTTTTCAAGGGAGCATGAACACATGTTATCAGTGGATCACTAGGGGGAACAAAATAATATGTAACAAAATTCCCCAGAAAGTATGAAGGTGAAACTCATGACACTTGGAATACTTTGTAAAATGTGTATGTCAGAAGCAAGGAGCGCACCAATCTGGAACCTGCAAATAGTCAAGCATCACATAATAATATACCATAATATGAGGTAGGCATTCCCATATACATATTACAAAATTTCAAGTGAGTCATGGCCACTAAATATACACTATGGATCCATGTCAATGTGAATCGGTATAGCCACTAGGGATACACTATGGATCTATGCTCTAAAAATGACTCAAATTTGAACATAGCCACGAGACATACAAAGTGGATCTATGTTTCAATACAAATCACGAATACTCCATGGAAACCTAGACCATAATAGTGTGATACATGGTCTTCATTTCCATCATCCTCAAGTACGAATCTGACCATGTGAGTATAGGTGCTGAAGTTGAACATTGTAGAAACCAGTTGATTACCGATCAATAATGAGAACCATTAACAAGTGCGAGGAAAATAACCATTGATTTCAATGACTCCCAAGGTACTCTAGTACAATCCAACAAATGTGAATACATGAGTTGAATTCAAACACTTGATGGAATATCCCAATCAACGGTCAATGATGTGAAACCGTTGTTGGAAGTGAAGAAACCTGCCATTGAGCTATGCAAGCTCTAAGGTACTAAATGATTTCTAAGTCTTGTTCCTAGATAATGAGTTGAATTCGATAGAAAAATACTCATCACACGAGGGCCTTAATGTATCCCCCATAAATGACACGAAATAAGTAACAGGTTTGAAGTAGCTTAGAGTATGAAGTGATTTGAAACTGACTCAAGGAAGGTCGACATGGCAGAGGACTTATAACTATAGATGGCTGAATCGATAGAAGGCTTGTTTATGTTGGACTTATATTGAACATATTAACGACATGACAATGGTCTTGGCAGCATTGACTCAAGGAGGACCCAACAGGTGAATTTGTGGATGGTCAAATGAGAGACAAATGGATTTCTCAGCCTGGATACAATGATGAAAGGGGGTGTCATGTTCTGGATTGACTAATACTGCCACTAAGATAAATAAAGAGACATTTATTTCCCAATTTCACCCCACCAGTTCTGGCAAGTATCTCTTTATTTTTTACATAAGCTTGATGAGGATAACATATGCTTGTTGATGTAAGCTCATCCTTCAGATGAGTCCCTCGGAGTATGTTTAGCGAACCCTAAGAAGGAGTGGTTTGGTTCCATATTGGTCTTTCTGTTGATGTTTATGTCATTATTATAGTTCTTTTCATTTCAATAGATAAGAGAAACATAAGAACAAGATCACTGAGAAATACACATTCACAAGAGACACAACATTTATCCTGGGAAACCCTCTAGGGGTAGAAAATCCAGCAAAAACTTCCTTATCATAAATTGCCAATACAATGTTAAAGAGATAACTCAAACCAATACATACAGTCTTCCCCAAAATATGCGCCACACTTCTTCTCCTCTCTCCAACTGGCAATTGCAACTTGCCTCTTAATAAAATGAGCAAGTGAGTTGTGTTCAAATGAGGTGATAGGTTCCTTTATTTATACAAGTTCTGGCATGTGTGAAGTGTCTCTTCACTGGCAGGGCCGACTTCTTAATCTGGGTGGGTAAACCCACCTTTATTATATTTCCGTGTCTTCTTATTAACTGCTGGGGACGACTTCTTATTATGCCTATTATAATTGTCTGTTGACCAATCTACAAAAGCGGATTTGGTCCTAATACAATTACCGACATTATCTTCACAGTTACATTATTTCAACACTCCCCCTTAATAGGAAG
The DNA here is from genome assembly GCA_032191745.1 of Picea mariana. NCBI lineage: Eukaryota > Viridiplantae > Streptophyta > Pinopsida > Pinales > Pinaceae > Picea > Picea mariana. Next base: position 78,634 of record JASDQU010013554.1, on the reverse strand, counting down.
GGTCTTCTTTAACAGCATCAGGCGAGAGAGGTCTACATCATTAGTGGCATCAGGAGGACAATATTGTCAATATCATCTTGAAACATTGGCTAGCATATTTATGAGTCATCAGAAGTTTTCTTCATCAACAACATCATCATTCTCGAAAGAATTCCATCATCATCTACATCAATATGTATGAATAAAAAAATGATACCTCATCACAGCGCTAGGCTGGCACATCATAGTACTACACTGGCTCAATGTCATAGCTAATAAGATGGTAGCTCAGTGTTAGTCACATATTGCTTTACGTCTAACAACAAGGTCAGAAGTAAGGAATCATCTTGCTTTACGTTTAACAACTAGGTTAGAAGCAAGGAACAGATCAACATCTCACTTTACGTCTAACAACGAGGTCAGAAGTGAGGAATCATCTTGCTTTACATCTAACAACTGGGTCAGAAGCAAGGAATCACACATTATCTCTCTTTATGTCTAACAACAAGGTCATAAGCAAGGAATCATCATCATCTTGCTTTACGTCTAACAATGAGGTCAGAAGCAAGGAATCATCTTTCTTTATGTCTAACAACTAGGTCAAAAGCAAGGAACACAGAGCGTCATGCTTTATGACTAACAGCGAAGTTAGAAGCAATGACTCATCTTGCTTTACATCTAACAGCGAGGTCAGAACCAAGGAACACATAGTTTCATGCTTTACGTCTAACAACNTTTAACAACTAGGTTAGAAGCAAGGAACAGATCAACATCTCACTTTACGTCTAACAACGAGGTCAGAAGTGAGGAATCATCTTGCTTTACATCTAACAACTGGGTCAGAAGCAAGGAATCACACATTATCTCTCTTTATGTCTAACAACAAGGTCATAGGCAAGGAATCATCATCATCTTGCTTTACGTCTAACAATGAGGTCAGAAGCAAGGAATCATATTTCTTTATGTCTAACAACTAGGTCAAAAGCAAGGAACACAGAGCGTCATGCTTTATGACTAACAGCGAAGTTAGAAGCAATGACTCATCTTGCTTTACATCTAACAGCGAGGTCAGAACCAAGGAACACATAGTTTCATGCTTTACGTCTAACAACGAGGTCATAAGCAATGAATCATCTTTCTTTATGTCTAACAGCGAGGTCAGAAGCAAGGAACACACAACGTCATTCTTTACATCTAACAGTGAGGTCAGAAGTAATGAATCATCTTGCTTTACGTCTAACAATGAGGTCAGAAGAAATGAATGAATATATATACTCCCCCTTTTAGGGAGGGTCCTTTCAGACTATACCAATCTTATCTCGAAAGTGTTCAAACTTTACATGAGATATAGGTTTGGTCAACACGTCAGCAACCTGTTCATCCGTGCTAATGTACTAGAACTTCAAGGCTCCTCTTTGTACCATGTCGCGGATGAAATGATAGCAGATTTCTATGTGCTTTGACCTGTCGTGGAATACATGATTCTCTGTCATCTTTATGTAGCTCTGGTTTTCACATAGAATCACGGTTGCTCTCATCTCCAAGTCAAATAGGCCAGTCCACAACTTTTGAAGCCATATAGCATCGCAGCTAGTAGAACATGCGACAATGTACTCTACTTCCACTGTGCTGAGAGTAATACTGGATTGCTTCCTACTCTGCCATGAGATCATGGCTGATCCCAACTGAAACAACATCTGGAAGTGATTTTTTTGTCTGCAATGTTTCCTACCCAATCTGCATCAGTATATCCACTCAATGTGAAGTCATGATCTCCATCATAGCTAAGACGATAATCCATTGTACCTTTAAGGTACCTCATCACATGTTTTGCAGCCAATAGGTGAACACATCTGGGCTCTACCAGAAACTAACTCAAGGTGTTCACTGCAAAATAGATGTCTAGTCTGGTATTCATCAGGTACATCATCGATCCAATAATATGTCTATACAGTGTGGCATCTATCAATTCTGACGAAGTATCAACCAACAGCTTCAGCTTCACTTCCATGGGTGTATTCATGGACTTGCATTCTAGCATGTCAAATCTCTCTAAGATTTCAACCGTGTACTTCCCTTGATTAGGGAAGATCCTTCCTGGACTCTACCATACCTCAAGGCCTAAGAAGTAATGCATTAGGCCAAGGTCTTTCATTTCAAATTTTGCAGCAAGTCTTTATTTACATTCAGTGAAGAGATTTTCTTCTCCAATTAAGAATAAGCCATCCACATAGAGTAGTAAAATTACTAGTTCATCATCCATACTTTTGAAGTAGAGATTTGAGTCTTGTTTACTCTTGGTAAAGCCTAAGCTCGTCAAGAAATTGTCTATACAGCCATACCAAGCTATGAGAGCTTGCTTCAATCTGTATAAGTCTTTCTTCAATTGACAGACATGATATTTCTTGTCTTCAACCTCAAATCCTTAGGGTTTCTCTATATACACTTTCTCTTCGATGACACCATTTAGGAAAGCTGTCTTCACGTCCATCTGGTGCAGCTTCCACTTCATCTTAGCTGCAAGAGCTATGATGGTCCTGATCAAATTGTATCTAGCTATAAGAGCGAATGTCTCTTCATAGTCAATGCCTTCCTTCTAGGAAAAGCCACGAGCGACAAATCTTTCTTTATACTTCTCAATACTTCCATTAGCAGCATGTTTTATTTTAAAGATCCATCTGTAGGATACCCCATCTTTATTCTCCAATCTGGGAACTATTTCCCATACTTTATTCTTCATCATGGATTGGTATTCCTCTTTCATGGCATCTGCCCATTCGTTATTTTGAATGGCTTCTTCAAAGCAGGTAGGTTCTTCATCTAGTATATTACACATCAAAGACATGTAACTGGAGAATGGCTTTGGTMTTTTTACCTGTCTCGTGGTTCCTTCTGGAGCACCATACTTTTCTCCATCTTGAATGAGCTCTCTTGACTAAGCAAGATTTCTTTTATGGGAGAAGGTCATTTGAGGAGGTTCTTGAACTTCTGATATATCATGGTTTTCAGGAGTCTCCTCATTCGGGGAAGTTACGACTTCCCTCTTTGGTTCTGCAGCTCTGGGAAATTCTCTCATGGATTCTGCAATACTGGGAATTACGGGTTCCTCTTCATATACTTATTTAAGATGGCATCTTCTTAATTTCTTAGGTGCTTCTTCTTCATCAACGGTCACGTCCCTGCTGATCTCAATGAGGCGGTGAACTGATATGTAGATTCTGAAGGCCTTGGAGACCCCACAAATATTCCCTTCTTTCCTGAAGGGTCCATCTTGTTTCTCTTTTCTTTAGGTATATGAATAAGCAATGGATAGCCAAATATTTTTGAGATGGCTTACCTCTAGCTTCTTTCTAGTGAACATCTCTTCTAGTGTCTTGAGCCCAAGTGCACTATGGGGCAATTGGTTCTGCACATAAACAATTGTCATTGCTGCTTCTGCCCATAAGCACATAGGAAGATCTTGATCTTCACAGCTTCCAGCATGGTTATGTTCTTCCGTTCAGCTACACCATTTTGCTGGGGATATTGATCCCAACATCTTTGCATAATTTCACGAACTCTTTTGAGGTATATTCTCCTCCATTATCTAACCTGAGTGTCTTAATATTCCTTATAGAAGGGTTCTCTTATCAAGGCTTTGAATTCCTTGATCTTGTTGAACACTTCAAATATATCCAAGTCTTTCATGAGAATAATCATTAATGCATGATACATAGTATACATACCCATTAATGGAGGATGATGGCATTGGGCCACACACATCTGAATGAATGAGCTCCAATACTCCTTCTGCTTTGCTGCCCCTCTTTGGGAAAGGGTTCTTAATATTCTTCCCTTGCGCACATCCATTTCATATGCCTTCTTGATCAACCTTGAGTTTTGGTAAACTTGTGACAACTTTTCATATGTATGGTAGCGCCTTGTTGTTGAGGTGAGCTAATCTTCTAGAGTTCACATGTATTCTTCAATAGCGTCGGTCATGGCAGCTTCTAAGTGACCCACCTTCTTCTTTTCCACTGATGATTTCTTCATTTATGATCTCTCCTTTAGAATGTTTCCTTCTGAAACCTTTGCTATAGTTTCCTCATGTGACCTGGAGCAAGGTCAACAAAACAACAAGCAAGAATAATATCCTTCTGATAATATAAAGCAATAGCATGAACAATCATCACAGTAGCTCCTTTAGAGCCATCACTTATAATTTATGTGAAGAAAAGATTAAAGGTAAGGAATATAATACAAAATGAGGTCAACACTCTGATAGTGTTGTGACCAAGCATTCTTCCATGGCAATCTGAAACTAACACACAAGGTTTCTCCTAGAGGAGATGTTAGTTGTATCAGGCAAAGCATATACATTTATATTGTCACATGCTATCAAGTATAATACTTTATGATGATTGTTATCTCAACTAAAGTCATCAGCTTGTCATGTGTACCTTTGAATCTTGATTAATCAAACCTGGGGCCTTGTCCTCAAGAGTGTGTGCTTGCTTTTCTTCCAAGTCTCCTTCACTCAATTGACAAGTTCTTTCTTCAACCGGTCTGTTGTACTAAGACAATACACTATCTTGACAGAAGGTTAGGTTAGAGGCGAAGCTCTATGATCAACTTTTAATTCTTCTAATAATTTGATCATAGCTTCAGCATGCAACACTGATCAAGATAATTTCATAACAAATAGATGTATATTAGAATAATCACACCTAGGTTGCATCATTCCTCTGAATGTGTTGGATCTTGAGATCCTTATGGATGTATGGCAAGAGATCCCTTCTCCTGCAAATACTCTTTAGGGTTTAACCATTAAACATATGTGAGTACATACCTTTGATGACATTTGCAGGTAGTGGCTCCATCTAGTAGCAGCGGTAATCATTACCAACTCTTAAGAAAACTTCAAGGGTAATTGAAACTGGTCTTACGGCTGCAACTGCAACTGATGCTGCAACTGTAACTGGTTCTGAAACTGTAACTGCAACTATAGCTTAGGGTTTTATGAGCAAACATTAAATTTTCAAACTTCAAATTTTGAAATTTTGATCCAGGGGATAGATGCGCTGAGCTGAGGTGAGTTAGCTGGTGCAATTGGAATTTCGAAAATCCAACTTTTACCCCCTCAAACTTGATCTGTGGATTTCTGGACTGGTGCTTCTAGTTTTGTGGTACTTCTGGTACTTTGGTACTTCTGTTACTCTAGTTTTCTGGTTTTCTCGTACTTTGTGAAACTAGGGTTTCACTTTCCAAGAGATATTGCCACTGAAAATGTGCACTCTAAGTGCCAAAATGATCCTTGGGGGAGGGTGCAACTTTCTAGGTGGTTTTGGAGCTGAAAAGATTCACTTTTGCAAAACCCTACTTTTAGGTACGGTAAGAGTGACGTTTTTCCTCTTGCGAAATATGCTTCCTTCAGGTTGGCTCTGATAGCATGTTGATGTTTATACCATTATTATAGTTCTTTGCATTTCAATAGATAAGAGCAACATAAGAACAAGATCACTGAGAAATACACATTCACCAGAGACACAACATTTATCCTGGGAAACCCTCTAGGGGAAGAAAACCCAGCAAAAACTTCCTTATCATAAATTGCCAAAGAAATGTTCAAGAGATAAATCAAACCGATACAGATAGTCCTCCCCAAAATATGCACTACTCTTCTTCTCCTCTCTCCAACTGGTAATTGCAACTTGCCTCTTAAGAAAATGAGCAAGTGAGTTGTGTTCAAATGAGGCGCTAGCCTCCTTTATTTATACATGTTCTGGCATGTGTGAAGTGTCTCTTCACTGGCAGGGCTGACTTCTTAATTTGGGTGGGTAAACTCACCTTTATTATATTTCTAGGTCTTCTTATTAACTGTTGGGGCCGACTTCTTATTCTGCCTATTATAATTGTCTATTGACCAATACACAAAAGGGGATTTGGTCCTAATACAATTACCGACATGATTAATCCACAATGGGGATTAATCCTATGAATAAAATAACAATAAGAATAAGAATACTCTTTGCAGTTACAATATTTCAACACTTTCGATGTTTGTTCAATGATTCCAAAGAAAGAAAACTCAAGGGTTTTTCAATTTTAGAGAGTCTGAAAAACACTTAAAGAGAACTCCATTAGTTCATTTTTCATAAATTAATCCGACGAGACCGAAAAAGTGATAACCTATTGTTCGTCAAGTGTTTTCTTCACATACTTTTACGAGCATGAAAAGAACAAGGTCGCTCAGTAATATTTTCATTTTTATGGAGTATGAAAAGAGCTTAAAGGATACTCCATAGGTTTTTTTTTTTGTGTTACCATTATGAGTTTGAAAAAATAAAAAAATACTACTCGATTACATTCTCATGGTTTTACGAGCATGAGAAAGAATCAAGACTTGCTCAAAGTTTTTCCTGAAAAACCCTAAAAGGATATGTGACAAATGTACAAAAATGAAGCAAAAAGCGGATCCTTGTTTCAACATTTCACTCCTAGACATTTTATCTGCAAAAATCAAACACTTTACAAGTTGTTAGGACTCTAGGATTTAGGTGAAACATATAAAATAATATAAAATGCAAATGAAAAAGTGAATAAATCAATAAAAATGTGTAAAAATTTCATTTCAGTATTTCATTTGTCAATTCACCCAAACCTTTCTCCAAACCCCACTTTTTAACTTGATTTTCAACTACGAATTGTCGAGGGTATGACTGATCATTTGACGAACCGTCTCCACATAACAGGTAATCTTAATTTCCTCCATATTTGCATGGATTAACGTTTGATTTTCATTGGTTAAAAATAGACTTTTGAGTTAATTTTCTTAGGGCACCCATGCACGAAGGTCGTCGTAGGTGCCCTATATTGGGCCCTGCAACGATATAGGGTCATCATAGGAGACTCTATAGATATACTGTGACAACTCCGCACTATGCAGATGCTCTGGCCTGCGATGTACGCAATCCCAAAAGTTTTAAAGATAAATTTTCAAATAAAAATTCTCGAGGGAAGAAGATAATGATGCTAATATCTCTTTATGTTTCCATTGCAGGTTTTCCACGGTCAAAATGTTGGAATGGTGCGAGAGAGAGCACGAGGAGGAAGACTACTTTGTCTGGAATGACCCGAAAATGGTAATAGCACTCTAAAAGTGTGTCTTATTGAAATTATTTAAGATCTAGCGTATGAGAGCTTAGTTGAGACTACTTGAATACCTAGTTCACATGTGGGATGTGAATGAGTAGGCATTTCATGTGGGTGCTCACATTCTTATGATAGATATCGAGGATATCTACTTCTTAACCGGGATATCTTGCCATGGGTCCCAAGTAAAACTTACAGGTAGCAGGGGTGGCAGTGAGCCTATGAACCACTATATCAATGAACATTGTGTGCTAGGTACCCAGAAGCATAGCGGTAAAGTCGTTATAAGAGATTTCTAACACATGCCTCTAGGGACCATAATCTATACCATAACATGAATGGTAGGGATATCATCTCCCCATATGTTTCTTCAGAGCTATTTTTAGTATGAAGTAGAGTGTATGGAGCCTCGAGTCTTAAACTGGTATGAAGGGGTTCTTAAAAGTATGAAAAAACAACTAGCCAAGTGCAGGAGCGGTGGACTAAAACAATTTAGATACAAGTCGATTTTGGTATCCTTCTTCCTAGAGAGGGTCCCAGTTTTTCACTTACAGGTAGAGTGGGGTATAACTACCCCACAGTATTTTAGAATGAAGAGGTGGGTCGACCTCATGGTACAACATGTAGTTGGTCCCATCGTTAGATATAACGATGTCTTCTTCTACTGGTTGAGAACTCAGATACTCATGGTTAAAAATTATGCATATGTCAGGCTAGAATTCTATGGAGATATGGACTTATCTCTTCCTGAGGGTTCCCAATGGGGGGACATAGGTAAGAAGGAATTTTTTCTTATATCATGTTTTTGTTATTTTCAATATATAAAATGTTTTTTATGTTGTTTATTTGATGACTAATAAAACGCTTTTTGATGATATTGATGTGGGACCTTATCGTCGCCCAGGTTCATCCCCTATCTAGATGAAAGGGGAGAGAGGTGATGTAGCAGGAGTAGTTGCTGCTGACTTCGAGACCCTAGAGAAAAACCTAGAGGGACTCACGATGAACATCCAAAATGCCTCCATAGATGATATTATGAGGCATTACTAGCGCCACACAATGGGTGTGTCTGCATCCATCGGTCGACTACTTCGTAGAGTATCATGGGAAGTCACATATTATAATGAGCAACATCCTGGATTCTCCATTGTATATGAAGCCATGTGCTTGAAATTTTTGATATTTTGGTCTTCGAACAAAAACACTTTTGTAAAAATTTTATCATTATATATATATGAGGCTTCTACCATATTCCTTGTTGTGTATACAAAGTGTGATTGGATTTTATAAATGTCTCAAATGTCTGTCTAACACATAATTATCCAATGCATCTGTTAATGTATTTAGACATCTAGGAATGTGTTGATATTCAATGTAATCAAAATGACATTCCAAGAAGCGAATTTGTATATATACGGTTAACAACGTAGGACTTCGAACGAAGTAAACATTACTCAACTGTAGGACTACTAATTGTGAATCGATTCATACAATAAGATGACAGATTCCAAGTGAAACAACATCAGTCAATAATTCAATGACTACACTGTATTCCGTAATATTGTTATTTTCACGACCAAGGAAAACATGTTTTAGACTAATCAGTTCATCCGTAGGTGCGTAGATTGCCCAAGCAACAAATGCTAGGTTATGAGTAGTACAAATAGTGCCATTAATGAAGCCAAGGTAGGGTAGTGAATACGTTGACATCTGAAAACCAATAACAACGTAAGGTAAGCAACTAAAGTTTGAAACCAAACAAAGAAAAAGCACACAAGTATGATACACTAAAATACAAGTAATCATGCAAAAATGACTTAACCATTATACTCCTTCAAGTAAAGCCCATTAATGGGTTCACTTAAAGGAACTCCATCATAATCTACCAACTCATAAGCTCCCTTCTCCAACACTCATTTGACAATATAAGGACCCCGCCACATGGGCTCGAATTTACCAGCCCCTAGAAAATCATGATCTTTCTCGTAAAGAAGAACTAGATCACCTTAAGAAAAACACGTCGCTTGACATGATTTTCATATTGGGATTTGACATGTTTCTTCTAAGTTTCAATAACTAAGGTGACATCATGACGGGTTTCGTCTAATTGCATCAAATACAAAAGACGTTCTTCTTTAGCAAAGGTGTTAGGGAGATGTTCAACGACTAGTTTCAAAGATGGTATCTCACATTCAATCGAAAAAATAGTTTCGATACCATAAACTAACTGGAAAGGTGTAAATCTCATGTCAGACTTAACGGATGCCTGATAGGCCCATAATGATGATAACACCATCATGTGCTAATTTGACTTATTAATTCCTACCATTCGTCGAAGCATAGTAGTGAGAAATTTGCTAATTTCTTCAAGTTGGCCATTGGACTATGGATAATAGGGGGTTGAGTTTTCATGGCGAAGACCCAACTTTTCAGTAAGTTCAGACATCATAAAATTCTGAAAATGACTACCTTGATTAGTAATGATGGCTTGAGGGACACCAAACCGAGTAATTATATGATTGAAAATGAATAATGTTGTAGTTTTCCTAGTGTTATCAAATGTAGGAATCCCCTCGGCCCATTTAGTGAAATAATCCACAACTACAATGATGTGTCCATGTCCCCCAGTTGAGTGAGGGTTACATGTCATGAAGTCAATGCCCCATTTTGCGAATGGAAAACGAAAACTATAGGATGAAGAGGAGCAGGGTGAGATCGAATCTTGTTGTTATAAGTTTGAAAAACGTGGCATTTCTGGATGACGGTAATGCAATCCTTAAACAACGAAGGCCAAAAATAACTAGCTCGTAAGATCTTTTGGGATGTGACATACCTAGACATATGACCGCCACATGCTCCATAGTGACATTCATTCAAATCTTTCTCGGCTTCATGATAGGTGAGACATCATCGTAATATAGAATCAATACCACAGTGGTAGAGGGTATCACCCATAATGATGTATTGATGGACTGGATACCATATATGACGATGATCTGTACTAGATAGATCACGCTAAAATTTTTGAGTCTGAAGATAGATAATAATATCTCTATACCATACGTCATCATAAATGATCAGAAAAAGGGATTCGTTAGGGAAGGAATCCTCTGCCACATTTTTTGTTTTAGTAGAGGGAAGGTCACATATCAATTGGACAAAAAAGAAAGATTTTTTGGACTTGGCGCATTCAAATTCCAAGTCAAACTCCAGGATGATAACTATCCATTTGGAGTACTTGTCCCCTAGTAATTGTCCAGTAAGGATATGTTGCATGGAGTTTCATGGGTTTCATGAACAGTGGTGGAAATCATATTAATCGAAGTGACAAAAGGAGGGGAAATATCGGGTGGTGGGATTGGAAATGTACCCATCAAAGTTGAATCTTTCAAAATATCCATGCCGACATTTTCATAACTGGGTGGTGTCCTCAAGATAAAAGGAACATTTCTAGTACGAGAATCAAAATTAAACAAGGCCATTTGATCCACATAAATGACCTTTCCTTGGTGCGAGAAACATATCACACGAAAAAAGGTAGACACAACTGCACACATGGAATTGATCAGCTATGGCCAAGAAAAAGGTTATAATCAAGAGGTGCATTGAAGATCTCAACTTCTACATTGACCGATTTACCTTTCAACATAATAGACAATGAAGGAAGAACACAATAAAGTTCAAAAACTATACCATTGAAGGCCTTAAGTGTATTATGTGATTCGGTGAGGGTAGGAGAGCCAATAGATTTCTAACAAGTAATGGACTTAATACAAGTCGAGTTTCCTTTATCAATAACGGTTCTAAAAATATTCTTGTTTTCAACAACAACTTGGACCTGAAACACTAATTGAGGAGGAAGCCTTGGAATATGATCTTCCAAGTCAAATATTATTGAATTAATATCGGTTGGATAAATTCCACCAATAGACTTTAACAGTGCCTTCCGTTGAGTAGGACAACTTTGAAGGACTTCGAGAGTTGACTTTGCAGAGGTTGCATGCGCAAGGTCTTCTACAGTACTGTATTTTTGGGTAAAACCTGCGTCAGGATTAAATGAAAACTTCCAAACAATGCCCTTGGGAGGACGACAAAGAACTATATCGAGATGTAGTCATTCAAGATGAAGAGGATCGTTTGGAGGTGAATTTGGGGGAGGCGGTTGAACCAACGAAGGTGTTATATCATCAACTTTCTCCTTCGACAAAGAATAATCTTTGGCTCCAGTTGCGACTGCAACTTCATTCTTTTTAGAGTCACTAGTACACATAAGGACATAAGATGAGGTAGAAGGAAAATCTTGGTCATGAATGACTAGTTGGGCCTGCTGCTAAGAAGGGAAAGGTTGTGAAAAAATGACAGGTGTAGGAGGCTCCCCGGTTCCTTGGAGGAACTTCGTAACCTCACCACGTCGTGGACAATCTTTTGTGTAATGATCGTCACTACAAATAAGGCAAGTTTAATGAGGCTTATGTTTATCTTTCTCCTCAGCAGGCTATGTTTTGGACTTCTCAAATTGTGGATTATTATTTTTGTCCTCCTTATTCTTACCGTTCCCTTTCTTTTTATTTTTGTTTTTCCTGGTAGGTGTGGATTGAACTGAATTAACTTCAATAGTCTTACCGAAGGAAGGAGTAGGAGAATAAGTGTTTTGTACATTAGACTTATTAGATTTGGGATTGGTGTGACCAGTGTGTGCAGATTCATTCTCAGCATGAAAGGTTCCAATCACACCATCAACAACATGAGAAGTTGTTGGAGGTGTTGGGGTAGGATTTGTGGAAGGATGAGGAGAGTCGGGGATAAAATTGTAAATTGTTCTCTTTTGCGAATAAATGATATCTAGATATTGAGAATTCCTAATCACCTACTCTTTAGTGAAAATACCATCCATGGAAACATCATGAGCAATAGGTCTAATGAGTGATTTGGTAAACCACTCAGCCAATAGTTGATGAGGAAGAGGAGCATTGATTAAGCATCTCCTCCTCCACTCATGAATGTGATCAGAAATGTGAGTGGAAGAAGATTGTTTAAAAGAACTCAAAATTTTGGTTCATGTCTCGTATTGAATTAACAACTGGTAATGTGTTAAAAAGGCCATGGCTAGGGTGTTAAATTCATTGAAGAAACCCATGGTAACTTGATGTACCATTTTTTTTTCTGAACCCGTCAAAGTTCATTGGAAAAGTTGTAATCGTATGGAGTCATCCATCAATGAGTTGGATGAATATCATAGATGAAAAGTCATAACATGATTATTTGGGTCTTCTCCCGCTTGACCATAAAACTCAGGGATGTAAGACGGTAAATTGGCTGGTATGATGGGCCAATAGGGAGAATGTAAAATAAGATCATTCAAAATCCTAGACAAATCCGGTAAATCCAAAGTGGCTAGAAAAGGAAACTATCAGTTCACTTGTGGAAACCATTAGTTTTGAGGGGGAAGCCTCGTAGGTATACCAGTAGGACCATAAGTAGTCTTGATATAATTAGACAGTCCTGACCGATTCGGTTGTAGAGGATTTTGAGGCAAATAGCCAACACGTTTGGGTTGATTAGGTATGTTCCCTTGGAAAGGAATATTAGATTGAAATTTTTGACCCCAAGTGGGATTCAATGAACCTGGATACAGTTGACCAAGATTAGGGGGTACAAAAGAATTAACTTGAGCATGTTGCCCGCAAACGACTGCAGATTTCCTTGGAAAGGAAGATTCCAAGGTTGAGATTGTAGAAGAGGTGCATGTTGTCCATAAACTAGGTTATGGACTCCAACTTGAGGTTTCCCCCCAAGTTGAGGTTGTCCCCCAATCTGAGGTTGTCCCCCAAATTAAGGTTTTCCCACAACTTGAGGTTGAACTCTGACAAGAATCTGAAAACCAGAAGTGACAGAAGGACTAATGCCTCCAACTAGATTGGATCCATTAGGGCCAATACAATTAGATCCTCCTAGAAAAGGTGGAGGAAGGATGTAAGGCCCTATGGATATAACCTAGGTGGGTGTAGGAACAAACTGAATCGCAAAATTATACCCAGGAGGAACAAAAAGTCTAGACCTTCGAGATAGATCCTGGGTAAAGATAGAAATGGAAGTATTCAAAGAATTATACTTAGGGGAAAGTGATGAATTTGGTCTAGACAGAAGTGGTGTTCCAATAGGATCTTGAGTGATAACCACATTCCCGGTAGAAACCATGGTATCTTGTGTGACCATAATAGAATGGGACATCTGGAGAGGAAGAATGAAGTGAGAACCAACCAACAATTGGTCTAGAATGATAGTAACAGTACTAGTAGTACCAGTAAAATGCTCTAAAGGTACCATATAAGTAACATATGTCTCAGGCATTTGCAATTCCATAGGTTGATCAAGACTCGCTCCTAGTTTGTCATAAAAGTCAAGTACTGTCAAAGGGATGGAAGTAGGATTAAAATTTCTAGCAGTGTGAGTTGGGGTCTTAACTGATTCACTTTGAAAAAGTTGATCCTCTACTCTAGATATTGTGTTACGCCCAGTAGGTACTCTAGTATTCTCAAAAACAAAAATTTCTCCTGATGCATTCATATGAAGTAAATGCGTATCTCATTTAATACTCAATGATGAGTTTGGGTGAAGTTGGAATGCTTCTAAGAAATCTAGAAAAATTCGAAATCCTTCCAATGAGTGTGTTCTTCCAACCTCAGAAGCTACTTCATTGTTGACTACCCCCTTGGGAGAGCCTTATGGTGAATTAGGAAGCAAAGCGAGGTAACCTTCTGTATCTTCTGGGGGTAGCACTTGGATCCTACATGAACGATGAAGGCCAATATTGGCTAAACCAAGTAAAGAATGAAAAACATATATGGCCAACTAGGGAAACAAACAAGACTCACTAATAAAATCTAGAAATCAAAACAAGCAAACAAACCTTCTTATTCTGAAGTCACTAGTTGGTGATGAAATCCAACGTCATGAAATCAAGACAAGAAGGGGTTGGGATAAATTAGGTGGAAAATTTACGTTGATGACCTGCTTAATGGAATTACACCCTAGTGCAAGCTCCCACACATAATCATGGGTATACCCTCCAAGCAGCCCGAGTGAGTTTGTCCAACGTCGACTTCATGTATC
>JASDQU010013554.1:54243-64391 GCA_032191745.1 Picea mariana | reverse complement strand
TCCCAAGTAAAACTTACAGGTAGCAGGGGTGGCAGTGAGCCTATGAACCACTATATCAATGAACATTGTGTGCTAGGTACCCAGAAGCATAGCGGTAAAGTCGTTATAAGAGATTTCTAACACATGCCTCTAGGGACCATAATCTATACCATAACATGAATGGTAGGGATATCATCTCCCCATATGTTTCTTCAGAGCTATTTTTAGTATGAAGTAGAGTGTATGGAGCCTCGAGTCTTAAACTGGTATGAAGGGGTTCTTAAAAGTATGAAAAAACAACTAGCCAAGTGCAGGAGCGGTGGACTAAAACAATTTAGATACAAGTCGATTTTGGTATCCTTCTTCCTAGAGAGGGTCCCAGTTTTTCACTTACAGGTAGAGTGGGGTATAACTACCCCACAGTATTTTAGAATGAAGAGGTGGGTCGACCTCATGGTACAACATGTAGTTGGTCCCATCGTTAGATATAACGATGTCTTCTTCTACTGGTTGAGAACTCAGATACTCATGGTTAAAAATTATGCATATGTCAGGCTAGAATTCTATGGAGATATGGACTTATCTCTTCCTGAGGGTTCCCAATGGGGGGACATAGGTAAGAAGGAATTTTTTCTTATATCATGTTTTTGTTATTTTCAATATATAAAATGTTTTTTATGTTGTTTATTTGATGACTAATAAAACGCTTTTTGATGATATTGATGTGGGACCTTATCGTCGCCCAGGTTCATCCCCTATCTAGATGAAAGGGGAGAGAGGTGATGTAGCAGGAGTAGTTGCTGCTGACTTCGAGACCCTAGAGAAAAACCTAGAGGGACTCACGATGAACATCCAAAATGCCTCCATAGATGATATTATGAGGCATTACTAGCGCCACACAATGGGTGTGTCTGCATCCATCGGTCGACTACTTCGTAGAGTATCATGGGAAGTCACATATTATAATGAGCAACATCCTGGATTCTCCATTGTATATGAAGCCATGTGCTTGAAATTTTTGATATTTTGGTCTTCGAACAAAAACACTTTTGTAAAAATTTTATCATTATATATATATGAGGCTTCTACCATATTCCTTGTTGTGTATACAAAGTGTGATTGGATTTTATAAATGTCTCAAATGTCTGTCTAACACATAATTATCCAATGCATCTGTTAATGTATTTAGACATCTAGGAATGTGTTGATATTCAATGTAATCAAAATGACATTCCAAGAAGCGAATTTGTATATATACGGTTAACAACGTAGGACTTCGAACGAAGTAAACATTACTCAACTGTAGGACTACTAATTGTGAATCGATTCATACAATAAGATGACAGATTCCAAGTGAAACAACATCAGTCAATAATTCAATGACTACACTGTATTCCGTAATATTGTTATTTTCACGACCAAGGAAAACATGTTTTAGACTAATCAGTTCATCCGTAGGTGCGTAGATTGCCCAAGCAACAAATGCTAGGTTATGAGTAGTACAAATAGTGCCATTAATGAAGCCAAGGTAGGGTAGTGAATACGTTGACATCTGAAAACCAATAACAACGTAAGGTAAGCAACTAAAGTTTGAAACCAAACAAAGAAAAAGCACACAAGTATGATACACTAAAATACAAGTAATCATGCAAAAATGACTTAACCATTATACTCCTTCAAGTAAAGCCCATTAATGGGTTCACTTAAAGGAACTCCATCATAATCTACCAACTCATAAGCTCCCTTCTCCAACACTCATTTGACAATATAAGGACCCCGCCACATGGGCTCGAATTTACCAGCCCCTAGAAAATCATGATCTTTCTCGTAAAGAAGAACTAGATCACCTTAAGAAAAACACGTCGCTTGACATGATTTTCATATTGGGATTTGACATGTTTCTTCTAAGTTTCAATAACTAAGGTGACATCATGACGGGTTTCGTCTAATTGCATCAAATACAAAAGACGTTCTTCTTTAGCAAAGGTGTTAGGGAGATGTTCAACGACTAGTTTCAAAGATGGTATCTCACATTCAATCGAAAAAATAGTTTCGATACCATAAACTAACTGGAAAGGTGTAAATCTCATGTCAGACTTAACGGATGCCTGATAGGCCCATAATGATGATAACACCATCATGTGCTAATTTGACTTATTAATTCCTACCATTCGTCGAAGCATAGTAGTGAGAAATTTGCTAATTTCTTCAAGTTGGCCATTGGACTATGGATAATAGGGGGTTGAGTTTTCATGGCGAAGACCCAACTTTTCAGTAAGTTCAGACATCATAAAATTCTGAAAATGACTACCTTGATTAGTAATGATGGCTTGAGGGACACCAAACCGAGTAATTATATGATTGAAAATGAATAATGTTGTAGTTTTCCTAGTGTTATCAAATGTAGGAATCCCCTCGGCCCATTTAGTGAAATAATCCACAACTACAATGATGTGTCCATGTCCCCCAGTTGAGTGAGGGTTACATGTCATGAAGTCAATGCCCCATTTTGCGAATGGAAAACGAAAACTATAGGATGAAGAGGAGCAGGGTGAGATCGAATCTTGTTGTTATAAGTTTGAAAAACGTGGCATTTCTGGATGACGGTAATGCAATCCTTAAACAACGAAGGCCAAAAATAACTAGCTCGTAAGATCTTTTGGGATGTGACATACCTAGA
The DNA here is from genome assembly GCA_032191745.1 of Picea mariana. NCBI lineage: Eukaryota > Viridiplantae > Streptophyta > Pinopsida > Pinales > Pinaceae > Picea > Picea mariana. Next base: position 61,732 of record JASDQU010013554.1, on the reverse strand, counting down.
CATATGACCGCCACATGCTCCATAGTGACATTCATTCAAATCTTTCTCGGCTTCATGATAGGTGAGACATCATCGTAATATAGAATCAATACCACAGTGGTAGAGGGTATCACCCATAATGATGTATTGATGGACTGGATACCATATATGACGATGATCTGTACTAGATAGATCACGCTAAAATTTTTGAGTCTGAAGATAGATAATAATATCTCTATACCATACGTCATCATAAATGATCAGAAAAAGGGATTCGTTAGGGAAGGAATCCTCTGCCACATTTTTTGTTTTAGTAGAGGGAAGGTCACATATCAATTGGACAAAAAAGAAAGATTTTTTGGACTTGGCGCATTCAAATTCCAAGTCAAACTCCAGGATGATAACTATCCATTTGGAGTACTTGTCCCCTAGTAATTGTCCAGTAAGGATATGTTGCATGGAGTTTCATGGGTTTCATGAACAGTGGTGGAAATCATATTAATCGAAGTGACAAAAGGAGGGGAAATATCGGGTGGTGGGATTGGAAATGTACCCATCAAAGTTGAATCTTTCAAAATATCCATGCCGACATTTTCATAACTGGGTGGTGTCCTCAAGATAAAAGGAACATTTCTAGTACGAGAATCAAAATTAAACAAGGCCATTTGATCCACATAAATGACCTTTCCTTGGTGCGAGAAACATATCACACGAAAAAAGGTAGACACAACTGCACACATGGAATTGATCAGCTATGGCCAAGAAAAAGGTTATAATCAAGAGGTGCATTGAAGATCTCAACTTCTACATTGACCGATTTACCTTTCAACATAATAGACAATGAAGGAAGAACACAATAAAGTTCAAAAACTATACCATTGAAGGCCTTAAGTGTATTATGTGATTCGGTGAGGGTAGGAGAGCCAATAGATTTCTAACAAGTAATGGACTTAATACAAGTCGAGTTTCCTTTATCAATAACGGTTCTAAAAATATTCTTGTTTTCAACAACAACTTGGACCTGAAACACTAATTGAGGAGGAAGCCTTGGAATATGATCTTCCAAGTCAAATATTATTGAATTAATATCGGTTGGATAAATTCCACCAATAGACTTTAACAGTGCCTTCCGTTGAGTAGGACAACTTTGAAGGACTTCGAGAGTTGACTTTGCAGAGGTTGCATGCGCAAGGTCTTCTACAGTACTGTATTTTTGGGTAAAACCTGCGTCAGGATTAAATGAAAACTTCCAAACAATGCCCTTGGGAGGACGACAAAGAACTATATCGAGATGTAGTCATTCAAGATGAAGAGGATCGTTTGGAGGTGAATTTGGGGGAGGCGGTTGAACCAACGAAGGTGTTATATCATCAACTTTCTCCTTCGACAAAGAATAATCTTTGGCTCCAGTTGCGACTGCAACTTCATTCTTTTTAGAGTCACTAGTACACATAAGGACATAAGATGAGGTAGAAGGAAAATCTTGGTCATGAATGACTAGTTGGGCCTGCTGCTAAGAAGGGAAAGGTTGTGAAAAAATGACAGGTGTAGGAGGCTCCCCGGTTCCTTGGAGGAACTTCGTAACCTCACCACGTCGTGGACAATCTTTTGTGTAATGATCGTCACTACAAATAAGGCAAGTTTAATGAGGCTTATGTTTATCTTTCTCCTCAGCAGGCTATGTTTTGGACTTCTCAAATTGTGGATTATTATTTTTGTCCTCCTTATTCTTACCGTTCCCTTTCTTTTTATTTTTGTTTTTCCTGGTAGGTGTGGATTGAACTGAATTAACTTCAATAGTCTTACCGAAGGAAGGAGTAGGAGAATAAGTGTTTTGTACATTAGACTTATTAGATTTGGGATTGGTGTGACCAGTGTGTGCAGATTCATTCTCAGCATGAAAGGTTCCAATCACACCATCAACAACATGAGAAGTTGTTGGAGGTGTTGGGGTAGGATTTGTGGAAGGATGAGGAGAGTCGGGGATAAAATTGTAAATTGTTCTCTTTTGCGAATAAATGATATCTAGATATTGAGAATTCCTAATCACCTACTCTTTAGTGAAAATACCATCCATGGAAACATCATGAGCAATAGGTCTAATGAGTGATTTGGTAAACCACTCAGCCAATAGTTGATGAGGAAGAGGAGCATTGATTAAGCATCTCCTCCTCCACTCATGAATGTGATCAGAAATGTGAGTGGAAGAAGATTGTTTAAAAGAACTCAAAATTTTGGTTCATGTCTCGTATTGAATTAACAACTGGTAATGTGTTAAAAAGGCCATGGCTAGGGTGTTAAATTCATTGAAGAAACCCATGGTAACTTGATGTACCATTTTTTTTTCTGAACCCGTCAAAGTTCATTGGAAAAGTTGTAATCGTATGGAGTCATCCATCAATGAGTTGGATGAATATCATAGATGAAAAGTCATAACATGATTATTTGGGTCTTCTCCCGCTTGACCATAAAACTCAGGGATGTAAGACGGTAAATTGGCTGGTATGATGGGCCAATAGGGAGAATGTAAAATAAGATCATTCAAAATCCTAGACAAATCCGGTAAATCCAAAGTGGCTAGAAAAGGAAACTATCAGTTCACTTGTGGAAACCATTAGTTTTGAGGGGGAAGCCTCGTAGGTATACCAGTAGGACCATAAGTAGTCTTGATATAATTAGACAGTCCTGACCGATTCGGTTGTAGAGGATTTTGAGGCAAATAGCCAACACGTTTGGGTTGATTAGGTATGTTCCCTTGGAAAGGAATATTAGATTGAAATTTTTGACCCCAAGTGGGATTCAATGAACCTGGATACAGTTGACCAAGATTAGGGGGTACAAAAGAATTAACTTGAGCATGTTGCCCGCAAACGACTGCAGATTTCCTTGGAAAGGAAGATTCCAAGGTTGAGATTGTAGAAGAGGTGCATGTTGTCCATAAACTAGGTTATGGACTCCAACTTGAGGTTTCCCCCCAAGTTGAGGTTGTCCCCCAATCTGAGGTTGTCCCCCAAATTAAGGTTTTCCCACAACTTGAGGTTGAACTCTGACAAGAATCTGAAAACCAGAAGTGACAGAAGGACTAATGCCTCCAACTAGATTGGATCCATTAGGGCCAATACAATTAGATCCTCCTAGAAAAGGTGGAGGAAGGATGTAAGGCCCTATGGATATAACCTAGGTGGGTGTAGGAACAAACTGAATCGCAAAATTATACCCAGGAGGAACAAAAAGTCTAGACCTTCGAGATAGATCCTGGGTAAAGATAGAAATGGAAGTATTCAAAGAATTATACTTAGGGGAAAGTGATGAATTTGGTCTAGACAGAAGTGGTGTTCCAATAGGATCTTGAGTGATAACCACATTCCCGGTAGAAACCATGGTATCTTGTGTGACCATAATAGAATGGGACATCTGGAGAGGAAGAATGAAGTGAGAACCAACCAACAATTGGTCTAGAATGATAGTAACAGTACTAGTAGTACCAGTAAAATGCTCTAAAGGTACCATATAAGTAACATATGTCTCAGGCATTTGCAATTCCATAGGTTGATCAAGACTCGCTCCTAGTTTGTCATAAAAGTCAAGTACTGTCAAAGGGATGGAAGTAGGATTAAAATTTCTAGCAGTGTGAGTTGGGGTCTTAACTGATTCACTTTGAAAAAGTTGATCCTCTACTCTAGATATTGTGTTACGCCCAGTAGGTACTCTAGTATTCTCAAAAACAAAAATTTCTCCTGATGCATTCATATGAAGTAAATGCGTATCTCATTTAATACTCAATGATGAGTTTGGGTGAAGTTGGAATGCTTCTAAGAAATCTAGAAAAATTCGAAATCCTTCCAATGAGTGTGTTCTTCCAACCTCAGAAGCTACTTCATTGTTGACTACCCCCTTGGGAGAGCCTTATGGTGAATTAGGAAGCAAAGCGAGGTAACCTTCTGTATCTTCTGGGGGTAGCACTTGGATCCTACATGAACGATGAAGGCCAATATTGGCTAAACCAAGTAAAGAATGAAAAACATATATGGCCAACTAGGGAAACAAACAAGACTCACTAATAAAATCTAGAAATCAAAACAAGCAAACAAACCTTCTTATTCTGAAGTCACTAGTTGGTGATGAAATCCAACGTCATGAAATCAAGACAAGAAGGGGTTGGGATAAATTAGGTGGAAAATTTACGTTGATGACCTGCTTAATGGAATTACACCCTAGTGCAAGCTCCCACACATAATCATGGGTATACCCTCCAAGCAGCCCGAGTGAGTTTGTCCAACGTCGACTTCATGTATCGTGAAGACTTTCTCCGCCACTGTCACCTCATGTAAATACCCTAAAGAGATAGGCTACTAAGGTTACCAACTACAACAGTGATTCCTAGGGAAACAGTCGATAGTCCAATCCATGCATACATGCAGGGTATTTAGCCCAAAGACAAATTGGGAGGCTCCCAAACATAATCATGGGTATACCTTCAAGTGACCCCCAATAATACGCGCAATCTCTACACCAATACTAACAAAGCAGGGTGAGTAACTCTACCAGTCTTAATGCGATCTCATGATTGACCCTTGTGTTAGAAGGGCTTCCGAGGACAAAATATAGCAATTGGATTTGAACTCTCCCTATCACAAGATACTATTGTGTGTTTTAATGATTTGGAGAGTGTGTGTTACAACCTATTCCAAAGCACTACCCTAGCTAATGTTAGTGGAAATAATCCCTAGAAAATAAAAGCTTCCAATAAATTTTAAATTTACACTATGTTTTAGAGGCCTTTTTTTACTCAAAAGGGAGATGGAAATGAAACTGATGAAGTTGTGTCCTTGATCCAATAAAATGCAAAAAGAGATGAATGTGCAATTTTTCAATTCAATGAACTCTAATTACAATAGGGATAAGTTATTTTTTTTGAAGTACAAAAAACTACGAATTGCAATTTCTTAATTTCAAATGAATACAATTCCAAATAATCATGAGATCCAAAATTTTCCAATTCTTCTCTTTAACAAATATTTCGAATGTAAAAATTTTCTTATGAAAGATCACTAAAAAGAATAAATGAATTCAATTCTTCATTTGCAAAACAAAATTAGAGATGTAATGACAAAAGGAAAATGTAATCAAATAAAATCAAGACATTCTCAACACAATTCACAAATCAAATCTGTAATGTAGACAGAAACAGAAAATATAAGAAAACCTTTTGTCACATGCAAACAAAGAGTGTTCCTCAATCAACAAGAAATATGATAAGTGAAATCAATCGAAAACTTAAAAAAAAAAACCTTTTTCAATCAAACACTCAGATCAAGATCCTAAGATTATATCCTTTCGATAAAGATCAAAAGCTAAAAACTTGAAAAATCACAAAGAAATACTTTCAATCACTGAGAACCAATTGCAAGAAAGATTTTAAACTCGTGAATCAATCAAACACTGGCATCTGAAGTCCACCCCAAGAAATTAAGGAAAATCTGGGTGATAAAAGACAAATTAACTCAGTCTGACAAATTCTACAGGAGTCGTCGCAGGCTAGGTGTGGGACATAGTGCGACGAGCTAATGTCATCGTAGGCTATCGACAAAGCACAGTGCAACGTCGTTGCACTAGATTGGGAAATAAGAGTGCGATGTCTGAGGGTCATCACAGGATACAAATGTGGTGTAGTGTGACGATCTCTGTAAATGAGGAAAAAATGGGAGAAAGGAAAAAAATATATTTGAACTTCAAGACCCAGTGAGTCTAGATGGATAAACTAGAGTTTCAGAGAGTGAATTTAATCAAAGGGAGGCAGACTAAAAGAAAATAGGAAGCAAACAATCAAAAGGGAGTCATATCCCCATCGTGGTCGCCAATTTTTTTATGGGACTAATCGGTAAATGAAAACATAAATAGATCTCCCTAGATCCACCTAGATCTAGAAAAAAACATAACAAAATAGGATGCTTTCCCTAAGCTCTAACTATTGAGTTTACTATTTAACAAGAGATAGATAACATACCCTTTAAATGTCGATTCCTCTTTCCATTGCCATCCTAGCTCCACTCCAGTGTTCTTTTGATATTAAGTCTACAAGGGAACACAAGCCAACCAAAGTGAAAGAAATATAATATACGCAACAAGAACCGATGTACATGATCAAGGAATCATACAATAAAACAAAACTAGTTTTATGGGAAAGAAACATATCACTNTACTATTTAACAAGAGATAGATAACATACCCTTTAAATGTCGATTCCTCTTTCCATTGCCATCCTAGCTCCACTCCAGTGTTCTTGTGATATTAAATCTACAAGGGAACACAAGCCAACCAAAGTGAAAGAAATATAATATACGCAACAAGAACCGATGTACATGATCAAGGAATCATACAATAAAACAAAACTAGTTTTATGGGAAAGAAACATATCACTGTATCATATTAAAATGAAAGTGGATATTACAACCAAAGACTTGATGTCACAAGGTCCCTTTTTGATGGCCCTTTTCTCCAACACACACACTTGCTCCAATATTGAATGAAGATGATCCACAATGACTTGACGAACTTAAATAAGTCTCTCAAGCATGATCCAATGCAGAACACTCCATACAAATCTTAGCCTATTCAACCTTCATTAACCTTAGCCTTTTCCATGAGAGATCCTTTTTTATATAATGTGAACGAGAGATGGTTAAAGAGATTAGGATGATCCCACCAAATTAGAGGAGTGTGTAAGATCAAAACCATTCGGAGGCCACCTAAGCTTCTAGAATATCCCCTTCTAGAAAATTCGTGAAACTTTACTCTTTCCTATCTTTTTGATATTGTCACACCCTAGGTATAGTGCAGCCTACAGGGATGTCACATCCTATATTTAGAGTAGGGGGAGACAATGAGGCATCGTCACATCATATGTATAGTGTATCCTATGACGCTCTTCCTTAATAGATTTTTTGAGAAGAGAAAGCTAGTTAATTGCCTCATGGAGAAAGACAATTTTTATCTTTTCATGGGAACATGAACACATGTTATCAGTGGATCACTCAGGTGACGAAAATAATGTGTAACACCCTCCCCACTCCCCCCACTTTCTCTCTTTACCTCTATTTTCCTCCCCTCTCTCTCTCTCCCTCCTCTCTTTTATCTCCCCCTCCTGCCCCTCTCTTTCTCTCACCCTGTTTCCCTCTCTCTATCTCTCCCCCCACTCCCACCCTCTCTCTTTTTACCTTTCTCTACCTCCCTATTTCTCTATCTACCCTCTCCCTCTCCTTCCCTCTATTTCCCCCCTCTGCCAATATCTCCCTCCTCCCTCTCTCTCTACCCCTCCCACCCCTGAATCCTAGACATGGGTGGTTGGTCCGTGAAATGATGGAAATGGAGAGTATAAAGAATAAAAATCGAGGCTCATGTTAACGATGTTGCTAAAAATTAAAATTACACCTCTTGTTGGCTCTCCCTTTCTCCCTCCCCTTCTCTCTCTCTCTCACTCTCTATCCTTCTCTCTCTCTCTCTCTCCAAC
>JASDQU010013554.1:33767-49951 GCA_032191745.1 Picea mariana | reverse complement strand
TCTATGGCAAGAGATCCCTTCTCCTGCAAATACTCTTTAGGGTTTAACCATTAAACATATGTGAGTACATACCTTTGATGACATTTGCAGGTAGTGGCTCCATCTAGTAGCAGTGGTAATCATTACCAACTCTTAAGAAAACTTCAAGGGTAATTGCAACTGGTCTTACGGCTGCAACTACAACTGATGCTGCAACTGCAACTGGTTCAGAAACTGTAACTGCAACTGTAGCTTAGGGTTTTATGAGCAAACCCTAAATTTTCAAACTTCAAATTTTGAAATTTTGATCCAGGGGATAGATGCGCAGAGCTGAGGTGAGTTAGCTGGTGCAATCAGAATTTCAAAAATCAAACTTTTACCCCCTCAAACTTGATCTGTAGATTTCTGGACTAGTGCTTCTAATTTTGTGGTACTTCTGGTACTCTGGTACTTCTGGTACTTCTGGTACTCTAGTTTTCTGGTTTTCTAGTACTTTGTGAAACTAGGGTTTCACTTTCCAAGAGATCTTGCCACTGAAAATGTGCGCTCTAAGTGCCAAAATGATCCTTGGGGGAGGGTGCAACTTTCTAGGAGGTTTTGGAGCTGAAAAGCTTCACTTTTGCAAAACCCTAATTTTTAGGTATGGTAAGAGTGACGTTTTTCCTCTTGCGAAATATGCTTCCTTCGGGTTGGCTCTGATAACATGTTGATGTTTATGCCATTATTATAGTTCTTTGCATTTCAATAGATAAGAGCAACATAAGAACAAGATCACTGAGAAATACACATTCACCAGAGACACATCATTTATCCTGGGAAACCCTCTAGGGGAAGAAAACCCAGCAAAAAATTCCTTATCATAAATTGCCAATAAAATGTTCAAGAGATAAATCAAACCGATACAGATAGTCCTCCCCAAAATATGCGCTACTCTTCTTCTCCTCTTTCCAACTGGTAATTGCAACGTGCCTCTTAAGAAAATGAGCAAGTGAGTTGTGTTCAAATGAGGCGCTAGCTTCCTTTATTTATACATGTTCTGGCATGTGTGAAGTGTCTCTTCACTGGCAGGGCTGACTTCTTAATTTGGGTGGGTAAACCCGCCTTTATTATATTTCTCGGTCTTCTTATTAACTGTTGGGGCCGACTTCTTATTCTTCCTATTATAATTGTCTATTGACCAATACACAAAAGGGGATTTGGTCCTAATACAATTACCGACATGATTAATCCACAATGGGGATTAATCCTATGAATAAAATAACAATAATAATAAGAATACTCTTTGCAGTTACATTATTTCAACACTTTTGATGTTTTTTCAATGATTCCAAAGAAAAAAAACTCAAGGGTTTTTCAATTTTAGAGAGTCTGAAAAACACTTAAAGAGAACTCCATTAGTTCATTTTTCATAAATTAATCCGATGAGACCGAAAAAGTGATAACCTACTGCTCGTCAAGTGTTTTCTTCACATACTTTTACGAGCATGAAAAAAACAAGGTCGCTCAGTAATATTTTCATTTTTATGGAGCGTGAAAAGAGCTTAAAGGATACTCCATAGGTTTTTTTTTCTGTTACCATTATGAGTTTGAAAAAATGAAAAAATACTACTCGATTACATTCTCATGGTTTTACGAGCATGAGAAAGAATCAAAACTTGCTCAAAGTTTTTCCTGAAAAACCCTAAAAGGATATGTGACAAATATACAAAAATGAACCAAAAAGCGGATCCTTGTTTCAACATTTCACTTCTAGACATTTTATCTGCAAAAATCAAACACTTTACAAGCCGTTAGGACTCTAGGATTTAGGTGAAACATATAAAATAATATAAAATGAAAATGAAAAAGTGAATAAATCAATAAAAATGTGTAAAAATTTCATTTCAGTATTTCATTTGTCATTTCACCCAAACCTTTCTCCAAACTCCACTTTTTAACTTGATTTTCAACTACGAATTGTCGAGGGTATGACTGATCATTTGATGAACCGTCTCCACATAACAAGTAATCTTAATTTCCTCCATCTTTGCATGGATTAAAATTTGATTTTCATTGGTTAAAAATATACTTTTGAGTTAATTTTCTTAGGGCACCCATGCACGAAGGTCATCGTAGGTGCCCTATATTCGGCCTTGCAACGATATAGGGTCATCATAGGAGACTCTATAGATAGACTGTGATGACTCCGCACTATGCAGATGCTCTGGCCTACGACGTACGCAATCCCAAAAGTTTTTAAAGATAAATTTTCAAATAAAAATTTTACAGGGAAGAAGATAATGATGCTAATATCTATTTATGTTTCCATTGCAGGTTTTCCACAGTCAGAATGTTGGAATGGTGCGAGAGAGAGCACGAGGAGGAAGAATAATTTGTCTGGAATGACCCGAAAATGGTAATGGCTCTCTAAAAGTGTGTCTTATTGAAATTATTTAAGATCCAGCGTATGAGAGATTAGTTGAGACTACTTGAATACCTAGTTCACATGTGGGATGTGAATGAGTAGGCATTTCATCTGGGTGCTCACAATCTTATGATAGATATCGAGGATATCTACTTCTTAACTGGGATATCTTGCCATGGGTCCCAAGTAAAAATTACAGGTAGCAGGGGTGGCAGTGAGCCTATGAACCACTATATCAATGAACATTGTGTGCTAGGTACCCAGAAGCATAGCGGTAAAGTCGTTATAAGAGATGTCTAACACATGCCTCTAGGGACCATAATCTATACCATAACACGAATGGTCGGGAGATCATCTCCCCATATGTTTCTTCAGAGCTATTTTTAGTATGAAGTGGAGTGTATGGAGCCTCGAGTCTTAAACTGGTGTGAAGGGGTTCTTAAAAGTATGAAAAAACAACTAGCCAAGTGCAGGAGCGGTGGACTAAAACAATTTAGATACAGGTCGATTTTGGTATCCTTCTTCCTAGAGAGGGTCCCAGTTTTGCACTTACAGGTAGAGTGGGGTATACCTACCCCACAATATTTGAGAATGAAGAGGTGGGTTGAACTCATGGTATGACATGTAGTTGGTCCCATCGTTAGATATAACGATGTCTTCTTCTACTGGTTGAGAACTCAGATACTCATGGTTGACAATTATGCATATGTCAGGCTAGACTTCTATGGAGATATGGACTTATCTCTTGCTGAGCGTTCCCAATGGGGGGACATAGGTAAGAAGGAATTTTTTCTTATATCATGTTTTTGTTATTTTCAATATATAAAATGTTTTTTATGTTGTTTATTCCATGACTAATAAAACTCTTTTTGATGATATAGATGTGGGACCTTATCATCGCCCAGGTTCATCCCCTATCTAGATGAAAGGGGAGAGAGGTGACGTAGGAGGAGTAGTTGMTGCTGACTTCGAGACCCTAGAGAAAAACCTAGAGGGACTCACGATGAACATCCAAGATGCCTCCATAGATGATATTATGAGGCATTACTAGCGCCAMACAGTGGGTGTGTTTACATCCATCGGTCGACTACTTCGTAGAGTATCATGGGAAATCACATATTATAATGAGCAATATCCTGGATTCTCTATTGTATATGAAGCCATGTGCTTGAAATTTTTGATATTTTGGTCTTCGAACAAAAACACTTTTGTAAAAATTTTATCATTATATATATATATGAGGCTTCTACCATCTTCCTTGTTGTGTATACAAAGTGTGATTGGATTTTGTAAATGTCTCAAATGTTTGTCTAACACATAATTAGCCAATGCATCTGTTAATGTATTTAGAAATCTAGGAATGTGTTGATATTCAATGTAATCAAAATGACATTCCAAGAAGCGAATTTGTATATATATGGTTAACAACGTAGGACTTCGAACARAGTAAACATTAGTCAACTGTAGGACTACTAATTGTGAATCGATTCATACAATAAGATGACGGATTCCAAGTGAAACAATGTCAGCCAATAATTCAATGACTACACTGTATTCCGTAAWATTTTTATTTTCACGACSAAGGAAAACATGTTTTAGACTAATCAGTTCATCTGTAGGTGCGTAGATTTCCCAAGCAACAAATGCTAAGTTCTAAGTAGTAAAACTAGTGCCATCAATGAAGCCAAGGTAGGGTAGTGAATACGTTGACATCTGAAAACCAATAACAACGTAAGGTAAGCAGCTAAAGTTTGAAACCAAACAACGAAAAAGAGCACAAGTATGATACACTAAAATACAAGTAATCATGCAAAAATTACTTAAGCATTATAATTCTTCAAGTAAAGCCCATTAATGGGTTCACTTAAAGGAACTCCATCATAATCTACCAACTCATAAGCTCCCTTCTCTAACACTCATTTGACAATATAAGGACCCCACCACATGGGCTTGAATTTACCGACCCCTAGAAAATCATGATCTTTCTCGTAAAGAAGAACTAGATCACCTTCAGAAAAACACATGGCTTGACATGATTTTCATATTGGGATTTGACATGTTTTTTCTAAGTTTCAATAACTAAGGCGACATCATGACGGGTTTCATCTAATTGCATCAAATACAAAAGACGTTCTTCTTTAGCAGAGGTGTTAGGGAGATGCTCAACGACTAGTTTCAAAGATGGTATCTCACATTCAATCATAAAAATAGCTTCGATACGATAAACTAACTGGAAAGGCGTAAATCTCATGTCAGACTTAACGGATGCCTGATAGGCCCATAATGATGATAACACTATCATGTGCTAATTTGACTTATTAATTCCTACCATCCGTCGAAGCATAGTAGTGAGAACTTTGCTAATTGCTTCAACTTGGCCATTGGACCATGGATAATAGGGGGTTGAGTTTTCATGGCGAAGACCCAACTTTTCAGTAAGTTTAGACATCATAAAATTATGAAAATGACTACCTTGATTAGTAATGATGGCTTGAGGGACACCAAACCGAGTAATTATATGATTGAAAATGAATAATGTTGTAGTTTTCCTAGTGTTATCAAATGTAGGCATCCCCTTGGCCCATTTAGTGAAATAATCCACAACTACAATGATGTGTCCATGTTCCCCAGTTGAGTGAGGGTTACATGTCACGAAGTCAATGCCCCATTTTGCGAATGGAAAATGAAAACTACAGGATGAAGAGGAGCAGGGTGAGATCGGATCTTTTTGTTATAAGTTTGAAAAGCGTGGCATTTCTGGATGACGGTAATGCAATCCTTAAACAACAAAGGCCAAAAATAACTAGCTCGTAAGATCTTTTGGGAAGTGACATACCTAGACATATGACTGCCACATGCTCCATAGTGACATTCATTCAAATCTTTCTCGGCTTCATGATAGGTGAGACATCATCGTAATATAGAATCAATACCAGAGTGGTAGAGGGTATCACCCATAATGATGTATTGACGGACTTGATACCATATATGACGATGATCTGTACTAGATAGATCAGACTAAAATTTTTGAGTCTGAAGATAGATAATAATATCTCTATACCATACATCATCATAACTCATCAGAAAAAGGGATTCGTTAGGGAAGGAATCCTCTGCCACATTTTTTGTTTTAGTAGAGGGAAGGTCACATATCAATTGGACAAAAAAGAAACATTTTTTGGACTTGGCGCATTCAAATTCCAAGTCAAACTCCTGGATGATAACTATCTATTTGGAGTACTTGTCCCCTAGTAATTGTCCAGTAAGGATATGTTGCATGGAGTTTCAGGGGTTTCATGAACAGTGGTGGAAATCATATTAATCGAAGTGACAAAAGGAGGGGGAATATCAGGTGGTGGGATTGGAAATGTACCCATCAAAGTTGAATCTTTCAAAATATCCATGCCGACATTTTCATAACTGGGTGGTGTCCTCAAGATAAAAGGAACATTTCTAGTACGAGAATAAAAATTAAACAAGGCCATTTGATCGACATAAATGACCTTTCCTTGGTGCGAGAAACATATCACACGAAAAAGGGTAGACACAACTGCACACATGGAATTGATCAGCTATGGCCAAGAAAAAAGTTATAATCAAGAGGTGCATTAAAGATCTCAACTTCTACATTGACCGATTTACCTTTCAACATAATAGACAACGAAGGAAGAACACAATAAAGTTTAAAAACTGTACCATTGAAGGCCTTAAGTGTATTATGTGATTCGGTGAGGGTAGGAGAGCCAATAGATTTCTAACAAGTAACGGACTTAACACAAGTCGAGTTTCCTTTATCAATAACGGTTCTACAAATATTCTTGTTTTCAACAACAACTTGGATCTGAAACACTAATTGAGGAGGAAGCCTTGGAATATGATCTTCCAAGTCAAATATTATTGAATTAATATCGGTTGGATAAATTCCACCAATAGAATTTAACAGTGCCTTCCGTTGAGTAGGACAACTTTGAAGGACTTCGAGAGTTGACTTCGCAGTGGTTGCATGCGCAAGTTCTTCTACAATACTGTATTTTTGGGTAAAACCTGCATCACGATTAAATGAAAACTTCCAAACAATGCTCTTGGGAGGAGGACAAAGAACTGTATCGAGATGTAGTCATTCAAGATGAAGAGGATCGTTTGGAGGTGAATTTGGGGGAGGCGGTTGAACCAATGAAGGTGTTATATCATCAACTTTATCCTTCGACAAAGAATAATCTTTGGCTCGAGTTGCGACTACAACTTCATTCTTTTTAGAGTCACTAGTACACATAAGGACATAAGATGAGGTAGAAGGAAAAGCTTGGTCATGAATGACTAGTTGGGCCTGCTGCTAAGAAGGGAAAGGTTGTGAAAAAATGACAGGTGAAGGAGGCTTCCCGGTTCCTTGGAGGAACTTAGTAACCTCACCGGATCGTGGACAATCTTTTGTGTAATGATCGTCACTACAAATAAGGCAAGTGTAATGAGGCTTATGTTTATATTTCTCCTCAGCAAGCTATGTTTTGGACTTCTCAAATTGTGGATTATTATTTTTGTCCTCCTTATTCTTACCATTCCCTTTCTTTTTATTTTTGTTTTTCCTGGTAGGTGTGGATTGAACCGAATTAACTTCAATAGTCCTACCGAAGGAAGGAGTAGGAGAATAAGTGTTTTGTACATTAGAATTATTAGATTTGGGATTGGTGTGACCAGTGTGTGCAGATTCATTCTCAGCATGAAAGGTGCCAATCAAACCATCAACAACATGAGAAGTTGTTGGAGGTGTTGGGGTAGGATTTGTGGAAGGATGAGGAGAGTCAGGGATAAAATTGTAAATTGTTCTCTTTTGCGAATAAATGATATCTAGATATTGAGAATGCCTAATCACCTACTCTTCAGTGAAAATACCATCCATGGAAACATCATGAGCAATAGGTCCAATGAGTGATTTGGTAAACCACTCAGCCAATAGTTGATGAGGAAGAGGAGATTTGATTAAGCATCTCCTCCTCCACTCATGAATGTGATCAGAAATGTGAGTGGAAGAAGATTGTTTAAAAGAACTCAAAATTTTGGTTCATGTCTCATATTGAATTAACAACTGGTAATGTGTTAAAAAGGCCATGGCTAGGGTGTTAAATTCATTGAAGAAACTCATGGTAACTTGATGTACCATTTTTTTTTCTGAACCCGTCAAAGTTCATTAGAAAAGTTGTAATCGTATGGAGTCATCCATCAATGAGTTGGATGAACACCATAGATGAAAAGTCATAACATGATTATTTGGGTCTTCTCCCGCTTGACCATAAAACTTAGGGATGTTAGACGGTAAATTGGATGGTATGACGGGCCAATAGGGAGAATGTAAAATAAGATCATTCAAAATCCTAGACAAATCTGGTAAATCCAAAGTGGCTAGAAAAGGAAACTATCGGTTCACTTGTGGAAACTAGTAGTTTTGAGGGGGAAGCCTTGTAGGTATACCAGTAGGACCATAAGTAGTCTTGAGATAATTAGACAGTCCTGACCAATTTGGTTGCGGAGGATTTTGAGGCAAATAGCCAACACGTTTGGGTTGATTAGGTATGTTCCCTTGGAAAGGAATATTAGATTGAAATTTTTGACCCCAAGTGGGATTCAACGAACCTGGATACAGTTGACCAAGATTAGGGGGTACAAAAGAATTAACTTGAGCATGTTGCCCGCAAACGACTGCAGATTTCCTTGGAAAGGAAGATTCCAAGGTTGAGATTGTAGCAGAGGTACATGTTGTCCATAAACTGGGTTATGGACTCCATCTTGAGGTTTCCCCCCAAGTTGAGGTTGTCCCCCAATCTGAGGTTGTCCCCGAAATTGAGGTTTTCCCACAACTTGAGGTTGAACTCTGACAAGAATCTAAAAACTAGAAGTGACAGAAGGACTGATGCCTCCAACTGGATTGGATCCATTAGGGCCAAGACGATTAGATCCTCCTAGAAAAGGTGGAGGAGGGATGTAAGGCCCTATGGATATAACCTAGGTGGGTGTAGGAACAAACTGAATCGCAAAATTATACCCAGGAGGAACAAAAAGTCTAGACCTTCGGGATAGATCCTGGGTAAAGATAGAAATGGAAGTATTCAAAGAATTATACTTAGGGGAAAGTGATGAATTTGGTCTAGACAGAAGTGGTGTTCCAATAGGATCTTGAGTGATAACCACATTCCCAGTAGAAACCATGGTATCTTGTGTGACCATAATAGAATGGGACATCTGAAGAGGACGAATGAATTGAGAACCAGCCAACAATTGGTCTAGAATGATAGTAACACTACTGGTAGTACCAGTAAAATGCTCTAAAGGTACCATATAAGTAACATATGTCTCAGGCATTTGCAATTCCATAGGTTGATCAAGACTCGCTCCTAGTTTGTCGTAAAAGTCACGTACTGTCAAAGGGATGGAAGTAGGATTAAAAGTTCTAGCAGTGTGAGTTGGGGTCTTAACTGATTCACTTTGAAAAAGTTGATCCTCTACTCTAGATCTCGTGTTACGCCCAGTAGGTACTCCAGTATTCTCAACAACAAAAATTTCTCCTGATGCGTTCATCCGAAGTAAATTCGTATCTCATTTAATACTCAACGATGAGTTTGGGTGAAGTTGGAATGCTTCTAAGGAATCTAGAAAAATTCAAAATCCTTCCAATGAGTGTGTTCTTCCAACCTCAGAAGCTACTTCATTGTTGACTACCCCCTTGGGAGATCCTTCTGGTGAATTAGGAAGCAAAGGGAGGTAACCTTATGTATCTTCAGGGGGTAGCACTTGGATCCTACATGAACGATGAAGGCCAATATTGGCTAAACCAAGTAAAGAATGAAAAACATATATGGCCAACTAGGGAAACAAACAAGACTCACTAATAAAATCTAGAAATGAAAACAAGCAAACAAACCTTCTTATTCTGAAGTCACTAGTTGGTGATGAAATCCAACGTCACAAAATCAAGACAAGAAGGGGTTGGGATAAAGCAAGTGGAAAAGTTACATTGACGACCTGCTTAATGGACTTACACCCTGGTGCAAGCTCCCACACATAATCATGGGTATACCCTCCAAGCAGCCCGAGTGAGTTTGTCCAACGTCGACTTCATGTATCATGAAGACTTTCTCCGCCACAGTCACCTCATGTAAAGACCCTAAAGAGATAGGCTACTAAGGTTACCAACTACAACAATGATTCCTGGGGAAACAGTCGATAGTCCAATCCATGCATACATGCAAGGTATTTAGCCCAAAGACAAATTGGGAGGCTCCCAAACATAATCATGGGTATACCTTCAAGTGACCCCGAATAATACGCGCAATCTCTACACCAATACCAACAAAGCAGGGTGAGTAACTATACCAGTCTTAATGTGACCTCATGATTGACCCTTGTGTTAGAAGGGCTTCCGAGGACAAAATATAGCAATTGGATTTGAACTCTCCCTATCACAAGATACTATTGTGTGTTTTGATGATTTGGAGAGTGTGTGTTACAACCTATTCCAAAGCACTACCCTAGCTAATGTTAGTGGAAATAATCCCTAGAAAATAAAAGCTTTCAATAAATTTTAAATTTACGCTATGTTTTAGAGGCCTTTTTTTACTCAAAAGGGAGATGGAAATGAAACTGATGAAGTTGTGACCTTGACCCAATAAAATGCAAAAAGAGATGAATGTGCAATTTTTCAATTCAATGAACTCTAATTACAATAGGGAGAAGTTATTTCTTTTGAAGTACAAAAAACTACGAATTGCAATTTCTTAATTTCGAATGAATACAATTCCAAATAATCATGAGATCCAAAATTTTCCAATTGTTCTCTTTAACAAATATTTCGAATGTAAAAATTTTCTTATGAAAGATCAGTAAAAAGAATAAATGAATTTAATTCTTCATTTGCAAAACAAAATTAGAGATGTAATGACAAAAGGAAAATGTAATCAAATAAAATCAAGACATTCTCAACACAATTCACAAATCAAACCTGTAATGTAGACAGAAACAAAAAATATAAGAAAACCTTTTGTCACATGCAAACAAAGAGTGTTTCTCAATCAACAAGAAATATGATAAGTGAAATCAATCGAAAACTTAAAAAAAAAACCTTTTTCAATCAAACACTTAGATCAAGATCCTGAGATTATATCCTTCCGATAAAGATCAAAAGCTAAAAACTTGAAAAATCACAAAGAAATACTTTCAATCACTGAGAACCAATCGAAAGAAAGCTTTTAAACTCATGAATCAATCAAACACTGGCATCTAAATTCCACCCCAGGCAATTAAGGAAGGTCTGGGTGATAAAAGACAAATTAACTCAGTCTGACAAATTCTATAGGAGTCGTCGCAGGCTAGGTGTGGGACATAGTGCGACGAGCTAATGTCATCGTAGGCTATCGACAAAGCATAGTGCAATGTCGTTGCACTAGATTGGGAAATAAGAGTTCGATGTCTGAGGGTCATCACAGGATACAAATGTGGTGTAGTGTGACAATCTCTGTAAATGAGGAAAAAATGGGAGAAAGGAAAAAAATATATTTGAACTTCAAGACCCAGTGAGTCTAGATGGATAAACTAGAGTTTCAGAGAGTGAATTTAATCAAAGGGAGGCAGACTAAAAGAAAATAGGAAGAAAACAATCAAAAGGGAGTCATATCCCCATCGTGGTCGCCAATTTTTTTATGGGACTAATCGGTAAATGCAAACATAAATAGATCTCCCTATATCCACCTAGATCTAGAAAAAAACATAACAGAATAGGATGCTTTCCCTAAGCTCTAACTATTGAGTTTACTATTTAACAAGAGATAGATAACATACCCTTTAAATGTCTCTTCCTCTTTCCATTGCCATCCTAGCTCCACTCCAGTGTTCCTGTGATATTAAATCTGCAAGGGAACACAAGCCAACCAAAGTGAAAGAAATATAATAGACGCAACAAGAACCGATGTACATGATCAAGGAATCATACAATAAAACAAGACTAGTTTTATGGGAAAGAAACATATCATTGTATCATATTAAAATGAAAGTGGATATTACAACCAAAGACTTGATGTCACAAGGTCCCTTTTTGATGGCCCTTTGATCCAACACACACACCTTCTCCAATATTGAATGAAGATGATCCACAATGACTTGACGAACTTAAATAAGTCTCAAGCATGATCCAATGCAGAACACTCCATACAAATCTTAGCCTATTCAACCTTCATTAACCTTAGCCTTTTCCATGAGAGATCCTTTTTTATATAATGTGAATGAGAGACGGTTAAAGAGATTAGGATGATCCCACCAAATTAGAGAAGTGTGTAAGATCAAAACTATTCGGAGGCCACCTGAGCTTCTAGAATATCCCCTTCTAGAAAATTCGTGAAACTTTACCCTTTCCTATCTTTTTGATATCGTCACACCCTAGGTATAGTGCAGCCTACAGAGACGTCACATCCTATATTTAGAGTAGGGGGAGACAATGAGGCATCGTCACATCATATGTATAGTGTATCCTGTGACACTCTTCCTTAATAGATTTTTTGAGAAGAGAAAGCTAGTTAATTGCCTCATGGAGAAAGACTCTTTTTATCTTTTCATGGAAACATGAACACATGTTATCAGTGGATCACTCAGGTGATGAAAATAATGTGTAACACCCTCCCCACTCCCCCCACTTTCTCTCTTTACCTCTCTTCTCCTCCCCTCTCTCTCTCTCCCTCCTCTCTTTTATCTCCCCCTCCTGCCCCTCTCTTTCTCTCACCCTGTTTCCCTCTCTCTATCTCTCCCCCCACTCCCACCCTCTCTCTTTTTACCTTTCTCTACCTCCCTATTTCTCTATCTACCCTCTCCCTCTCCTTCCCTCTATTTTCCCCCTCTGCCAATATCTCCCTCCTCCCTCTCTCTCTACCCCTCCCACCCCCGAATCCTAGACATGGGTGGTTGGTCAGTGAAATGATGGAAATGGAGAGTATAAAGAATAAAAATTGAGGCTCATGTTAACGGTGTTGCTAAAAATGAAAATTACACCTCTTGTTGGATCTCCCTTTCTCCCTCCCCTTCTCTCTCTCTCTCACTCTCTATCCTTCTCTCTCTCTCTCTCTCCAACATCTATCCATTCCCCCCCCCCTCAGTATATATCTCACTCCCTCTCTCACTCACTCTATCCCCCTCCCTCTCTCTCTTTACCTTTTTCTACCTCCCTTCCCTCCCTCTCCCCCCTTCCTCTACCTCTCTCTCTCTACCCCCCTATTTGTCTCCTTCCCTCTCTCTCCTTCTCCCTCTCTCACACACACTCTCCCTCTCCCCCTTTCTAATCATATCTCCCTCTCCTCTCTCTTTCACCAACATATACCCCGCTCTCCCACCACTTCCTATCACCCTATCCCACTCTTGTTCACTTTGTTCCATTCTCTCCCTCTCCCCTCTTCCACTCTCTTCATATATTTATCTCTCTCTCTCTCTCTCTCATGATCTCTCTCTGTCTTTCCCCTCCCTATACCCCTATCTTTACCTTACTCTACCTCTATCTCTCTACCCCCTCCCTCTCTCTTTCTCTATCTCTCTCTCTTTGTCCCTCCATATCACTCACACTCTCACTCTCTCTCCTCCTATATATATATCTCCCTCTCTCTCCCAATATTATCCCCCTCTATGCCTAAGAACCTGTTGAGTGCTCACCACACCCGAAAAATCTTTTATGAAATTTTTTCTCTTTTGGGTAACACTTGTTTTATTTTGTTCTTCTTTCTGAATTGAGTTTGTTGTGTAGGGATCGCTAAGTTCGTTTCCATGTCTCATCATTGATCAAGTTGGATTTATTTTGACTTGTCAAAGTGAAACCTTTGTATTTAAAATATAACTTGGCATTTTAACTAAGAATTTAYAACTAAAATTGTGACCCCTACGCTTATGTTCGACATCGGAAAAATCTGAGCACTAAAATGGCCACATAGTGAAAGTAATATATGATTGCCGATGTATCATCGACATTGGGAAAAAATGGAGGATTGAGATGGTTGTTCGCAAAGAAGATTGAGGAAATGGTCAATATCCCATCAGTTTCAACAAAATATAAGAGGGATAAACATTGACATGGGCCATGACAAACCTATGATAACTAATTACTGTTGCATTTGTTCAAGTCGGTGACATATCAAAGATTTAAATCATGGAAAATTTTTGCATTAACACATTGTCGATCATCGATAACCGATGCATTTTTCGGCATCGCCAAGTTTTGAGGGGGATAATCCGGGAAAAATTGTTTAAACATATCACTGATCACTGATCCTTGATACTTTTTCGACATCGACAGGGTAGGACATGTTTGTTAAAACAATTATCTAACGAAAATCCTTGATTCTGAATAAAAGTCTTAAACGAAGAAGCCATTTTCAAATTCCATGTGTCTTTGCTGCATAGGCATTTCGTATGCCCTAGCTTCATCGAGTCACCTTAGGTTTACCTGTGTCCTAGTCACACTTCCAGGTTAGCATTTCCACATCAGCGTTGTACAATAAGATGGATCGGCATTGAATTTTTTTCCAATATATATCAACGAACATTGTCTAAAGAAAAGCGTCGACTCTCGATCCACACGTTTAAATTAGTTGAATGATGGGACATTTTTCAGTACAACATAAGATTGAATTCTACCATTTAATAAGCCAATTAATGTTTCACTATGCATACATTTCTACCCCATGCGCTGATCAAATAATGGGAATTTGAAATCGCCGATGGACCAAAATGTATCCCATGCCTGCACTACCAACCTACGGCTACATTTAATCTCGAGCATAATGCAGATCTTGTTATAGATTTTGTAGAACCACACTTACACCTCGAATTGAAGAACTGATCCGACAAGGTATGTATTCTTTGTGTTTAAATCACTAAGACAATTTCGAACCTCAACATCCTACATTCAAGTTTCTTATTTCCAGAGTAGTTGAAGAAGCGAAATGAGCATCTCAAGAGTTGCAGTTGATTCTTAGAATTTCAAAACCAAGTTAAGCTAGTGCGAAGAAGTGGTATGTGTTAATTTTATGATTTCAACGGTCATATTTTATTTATATATCACTATTCTCTCTGCAACACGGTGTCTAACTCTGCTCTCTTTGCGGAAAAATGCCTCGAAGGAAGCCAACGACCAGATGCTCGCCAAGGGAACCAAAATTGAAGGAAGTAGATGTTGGTGAAGGATCTTCTCCCGACGTTGCGAGGTAGTTGGAATTTCCTATGAGAGTGGAATCGGTCATCAAAACATCAACTAAGAACAAACTGATGATGAAAAACTAATTTATATGGACAGATCTGCCTCATATAAATCTATGCCTCACAAACCGACGATGACAAACTTATTTATATGGACTAGATCTACAAGATATAAATCTATGCCTCACAAACTGACGATGGCTAGGCTAAGGATTTTCCTTATGAGTAAATAAAGAGATTATTAAATAGTAAAATCTTACGAAAAGTCATATTTTGATATTAATTTTCTAATGTTTATTCTTTTGCGTAACAGGAAAGGTTTAAATGCAACGACAATGTGACAGGAGGAACTTATATTGCTTGATTTTGAGTAGAAGGATTATTGACCAGCTCAACAAATAGAAGAATGTAGGACTCATTTGTTAGAAAACCCTATTGTCACAGGTTTCATGAGTCAACACATCTCAATATGGAGGTGATTTGTAAATTTTCTAGGATATTTTAATAGTAAGCTCACCAAAATAAATTTAAACATAAAACAATTATAAGGAAATGCTAGTAAGTATACCAAAATAAATTTGAACTTAAAACAATTATAATGAAATGCATTGTCTGATTATTTTTTTAATACTTTCATAATTAAAAACACATACTATATTATACAAGAAAACGAGCATTTAATGAATTACTAATAGTTAATTTAATCATCCTTTTTATTGTTGGAGCCACTTATATTAAAGTAAAAATAAAAATTAATTGAAATGGAAGTGAGAAAGAATTCTATTACTATTAATATTGTATGATCTCCAATACTCGATTTGATTTCCTTGTCGAAGCTCAATTTTCTCCTCCTTACAACATACTTTAATGATTTTCAATCTTCAATTTGATTTCCTTGTCCAACTGCAACTCTCTCCTCCATACAACCCATTCTAGTCTTCTCCCTTTAAGGAAGGACTAATACAACAAACTACCCAACTACTTGGAGTGAAAATAGGATCTTATAATGAAAATAAGATCTAGATCCATATTAGTTGGAAAGAATCCCAACTAAATAGAATTGCATGACTAATATAAGAAAGGAAAATAGAGGTAGTTTCATATTAGTTGGAAACAACCCAACTAAATATGAATACACTCCATTAACAAAATATTCATGTAAATGAGTTTACACTCTCAAATCAAATTAGTTGGTATATAATCCCAACTAATATGATTTCCAATCCTACCACTCTTAATTGAAAAATAATTCCGACTAATATAATTATTATTTATTATTTCCTATCCTACCATTCTTAATTGGAAAATAGTTCCAACCAATATAATTATTATTTCTTTTAAATTATCTTACATGATGCTCACAAGTTGAATGATAATGGCTATATAATTTCATATGTAGCCAAACAAAATGTATTTTTATGCTTTATAATGTTGTTAAAAGTGTACCACATTTTGTACTCATCAAGGACTATGCCTTTTATTTTCTTATATTATGGAGATTACAATACAAAGCTATATAAGCTTAGCTATGAGACACTATGGGCTATGAAATGTTGGCCATGATCGAAGACTCTAAAAATATTAC
>JASDQU010013554.1:19120-29824 GCA_032191745.1 Picea mariana | reverse complement strand
CAGATATAAATCTATGCCTCGCAAACTGATTTAGATGGACAGATCTGCCTCGCAAACAGATTCATATGGACATATATAAATCTATGCCTCACAAACTGACGATGACAAAGTGATTGATATGGACAGATCTGCGTGATATAAATCTATGCCTCACAAACAGACGATGGGAAGGCTAAGGAGTTTTCTTATGAATATATAGAGAGCTTCTTATATAGTAAAAGCTTCTGAACAATCATATTTTGATACTAAATTTATAATGTTTGTGCTTCTGCGTAACAGGAATGGTATAAACGTAGCGACAATGTGACAGAATGAACTTCTATTGCTTGATTTTGAGTAGAAGGACTATTGACAAGCTCATAAGGTAGCAAAATGTAAGACTCGTTTGGTATAGTTTTATTAGACAACCCTCTTGTAACAGGTTTCATGACTCAAATCATCTCAATATGGAGATATGGAGGTGATCCATAAATTTTCTAGGATTTTTTAACACTAAGCTCACCAAAATAAATTTAAACTTAAAACAATTATAAAAAAATGCTTGTAAGTTCACCAAAATAAATTTGAACTTAAAACAGTTATAATGAAATGCATTGTCTGATTATATTATTAATAGTATAACAGAAATAAAAACACATACTATATTATACCATTTTTAATACTTTAACAGAAATAAAAACACATACTATATTATAGAAGAAACTATCATTTAATGAATTAATAATAGTTAATTTAGTCATCCTTTTTATTGTTGGAGAAACTTATATTAAAGTAAAAATAAAAAATAATTGAAATGGAAATGAGAAATAATTTTATTACTATATGATCTCTAATACTCAATTTGATTTTTCTGTTCAAACTCAATTTTCTTCTCCTTACAACATATTTTAATGATCTTCAATATGTAATTTGATTTCCTTATCCAACTCCAACTCTCTCCTCGTTACAAAACATTCTAGTAGTTTCCTTTTAAAGAATGATTAATACAACAAACTACATAACTACTTGGAATAAAAATATGATCTAATAATAGAAATAAGATTTAGCTCCATATTTGATGGAAAGAATCCAAACTAAATAGAATTACATAACTAAAATAAGAAAAGAAAATAGAGCTACTTTCATATTAGTTGGAAACAACCTAACTAAACATGAATACATTCCATAACCAAAATATTCATATAAATGGGTTTACACTCTCAAATCAAATTAGTTGGTATATAGTCCCAACTAATATTATTTCCTATCATACCATTCTTAATTCGAAAATAATTTCAACTAATATAATTATTATTTCTTTTAAATTATCTTACATGATGCCCACAATTTGAATGATAATGGGTATATAATTTCATATGTAGCACAAACAAAACATATTTATATGCTTTATAATGTTGTTAAAAGTGTACCATATTTTGTATTCATTAAGGACTATGCCTTTTATTTTCTTATATTATAGAAATTACAATACAAATCTATCCAAGCTTAGCAATGAGACACTATGGGCATGCCCAAGTTAATGATGGTCCCTCATGATGCATTAGTGGCAATGAAAACATGGAAAAATAACAATCTCTTAACTTGGAGGGATTATTCAAGGAAATTTTACAATGAATTTGAATATAGTGTTAAAAAATGAAATGTACGAAATTAAATTAGCTTTTCCCATATATAATTTTTATTTATAGAAATTGTGAATAACTATGTAATTTTTTTTTTTTTTTAACACTGGTATGTTATTTTTCAAGCAAAATACAAGGTATATGTCTCCATTAGTGCAAGTGTTGAGTAACTTAAAGATGGGATTTGCTTGAATTTTTTTGTATAATTGTAGATAATTGATTGTTCTAGTGTAGTGTATTGTATTTTTCAAAATTTATAATATTATTTTTATATATTTTTTTAAATGGTGAAAGTCAATGTATCATTGAATTCACAATGCCTTCCATTAGTGAAGGCTACAATGGTCTTAACGTTTTCAAATAATTTTGTTTAGATCGTATATATTGATCTCTTCTAGAGCGGCTTATAACTTATTTTAAAAATGGTTAAGATGATAAAGTGTTATAGAAGAAATAAAAAATGTATGTATTGGAATCTACAACGTCGACTCTATTTGTGTTTGTAGTTTCATGGACAACGGATTTGTGTATTCTATAAAAAAATAACTTCAAAAAGAGATATATAGAGGGGTATTCATCAAAATGGAGGATTTTATGTATTTGCAGACCAAACCACTAAGCTTGTCACCCAGGGAACCAACTCAATATACACATATGTTATAGTTGTCATTCTCGCCCCCAAAAAAATTGAATTAGAACTAATGCGCATGTGCTCCTAAGAACGCACACAGGCTCTAGGATTGTACATGTATTCTTAGATAATTCTCATACTCTTATGCCTTTTTTCCTATTTATTTCCTTGTATTTTCTCTCTTTCCTCCTCTCTCTCTTCTCTCCCCTATACATTTACCCTTAACCTTATTTCCTCTACTAATTCCTTCATCCTCTCTCTCCCCCTGCATCTACCTCTCTCTTCCCCACTCCCCCTCACTCTCTCTCTCCCCGCAAATGCATTAAGTCCAAGCCATTAGCTTAGGTTTTGTTGGTTAACTTCGTCTATATATCTCAGATTGTCTACGAAAATCTCGAATCTCTATTGCTTCTCCTCTACCAAATCATAGCCCTTGTTGTTCTTAACAAGCCATGATTCATAAAGACTCATAGTTCTGTCCTCACTGAGAAGATCCTCAGGGTAGTATCTGAAATCCCTCGCAGATGTCAAGGCGACGAATATTAGGGAGACGAAGGAGAATGCATGGAGAAATGTGTAACCCATCTGAAACCAAAATCAGAAACAGATTGCTCAGTTAGTATCAAGTCCAAGCCAAAGTTGAAACTGAAACTAAAATGAATTCCCTGTTAGAAATCAATATGGGTTGACAGATATAAATAAACGCCTCACAAACTGATTTATATTTATATGGACAGACATAAATATATGCCTCACAAACTGGCGATGACAAACTGATTTATATGGACAGATCTTCCTGATATAAATCTATGCCTCACAAGTAGACGATGGAAAGGCTAAGGACTTTACTTATGAATATATAGAGAACTTCTTATATAGTAAAAGCTTCTGGAAAATCATATTTTGATATTATTTTTCTAATGTTTATGCTTCTGCGTAACAGGAAAGGTATAAATGCAGCGACAATATGACAGAAGGATGCTTGATTTTGAGTAGAAGGATTATTGACAAGCTCAACAGGTAGCAAACTGTAAGACTCGTTTGTTATATAGCTTTATTAGACAACCCTCTTGTAAMAGGTTTCATGAGTCAAATCATCTCAATATGGAGATATGGAGGTGATCTGTAAATTTTCATGGATTTATTTAATAGTAAGCTCACCAAAAAATTTAAACTTAAAACAATTATAAGAAAATGATCGTAAGTTCACCGAAATAAATTTGAACTTAAAACAGTTATAATGAAATGCATTGCGTGATTATATTTTTTATACTTTAACAGAAATAAAAACACATACTATATTATACCATATATTATACCATTTTTAATACTTTAGCACAAATAAAAACACATACTATATTATACAAGAAAATGTTCAGTTAATGAATTGTTAATTTAATCATTTTTTTTTTTTATTGTTGGATGAAGTTATATTAAAGTAAAAATAAAAAATAATTGAAATGAAAATGAGAAAGAATTTTATTACTATATGATCTAAAGTACTTAATTTGATTTCCTTGTTAAGCTTAGTTTTCTCCTTCTTACAACATATTTTAATGATCTTCAATTTGATTTTCTTGTCCAACTCCAACTCTCTCCTCCTTACAACACATTTTAGTGGTCTCCTTTTAAAGAATTATTAATACATCAAACTACACAGCTACTTAGAGTGAAAATAGGATCTAATAATGGAAATAAGATCTAGCTTCATATTGGTTGGAAAGAATCCAAACTAAATAGAATTACATGACTAAAATAAGGAAAAAAATAAAGCTACTTTCATATTAGTTGGAAACAACTCAACTAAGTATGAATACACTCCATAACCAAAATATTCATATAAATGGGTTTACATTCTCAAATCAAATTAGTTGGTACATAATCCTAACTAATATTATTTCCTATCCTTCTATTCATAATTGAAAAATAATTCCAACTAATATAATGATTATTTCTTTTAAATAATTCTACATGATGCTCACAATTTGAATGATAATGGCTATATAATTTCATATGTAGCACAAACAAAACATATTTGTATGCTTTATAATGTTGTTAAAAGTGTACCATATTTTGTACTCATCAAGGACTATGGCTTTTATTTTTTTATATTATAGAAATAACAATACAAAACTATCCAATCTTAGCTATGAGACACTATGGGCATGCCCAAGCTAATGATGGTCCCTCATGATGCATTATTGACAATGCAAACATGAAAAAATAACAATCTCTTAGCTTGGATGGATTATTCAAGGAACTTTTACAATGAATTTGAATATAGTGTAAAAATATGAAATGTAGGAAATTAAATTAGCTTTTTCCATATATAATTTTTATTTATAGAAATTGTTAATAACTATATGAAATTTTATTTTTTCTAACAAGTGTATGTTATTTTTCAAGCAAAATATAAGGTATATGGCTCCATTAGTGCAGGTGTTGAGTACCTTAAAGATGGGATTTCCTTAATTTTTTTTGTATAAAATTGATTGTTCTAGTGTAGTGTGGTGTATTTTTCAAAATTTATAATATTAATTATATATATATTTAAATTGTGAAAGTCAATATATCCTTGAATTTACAATGCCTTCCATTAGTGAAGGCTACAAAGGTCTTAACGTTATCAAATAATTTTTTTTAGATCGCATATATCGATCTCTTCTAGAGCGGCGTATAACTTATTTTAAAAATGGTTAAGACGATAACATGTTATAGAAGAAATAAAAAATATATGTATTGGAATCTACAAGGTTGACTCTATCTGTGTCTGTAGTTTCAGCGACAATGGATTTGTGTAGCCTATAAAAAAATAATTTTAAAAATAATTATATAGAGGGGTATTCATAAAAATGGAGGATTTTATGTATTTGTAGACCAAACCACTAGGTTTGTCACCTCTAACCTAAATATGAGGGAACCAACTCAATATACACATATGCTAGAGTTGTGATTCTCGCCCCCAAAAAAATAGAATTCGAATTAATGTGCATGTGCTCCTAAGAGCGTAGACGTACTCTAGAATGTGCATTTCCTCCTAGATCATGTTCACATTCTTATGCCATTTTTCCTATTTGTTTCCTTGTTTCTCTTTCTCTTTTTAGTTCCCCTTTCCCCCTCTCTCTGTTCTCTCCCCTACCCATTTACCCTTCACCTTATTTCCTCCACTAATTCCTTCATTCTCTCTCTCCTCAATCTACCCCTCTCTCTCCCCCACTCCTCTCTCTCTCCCCGCAAATGCCTTAAGGACAATACAGTAGCTTAGGTTCTGTTGGTTAACTTCGTCTATATATCTCAGATTGTTTACAAAAATCTGGAATCTCTGTTGCTTCTCCTCTGCCAAATCATAGCCCTTGTTGTGATTAACAAGCCATCATTCATAAAGACTCATAGTTCTGTCCTCACTGCKAAGATCCTCAGGGTAGTATCTGAAATCCCTCACACATGTCAAGGCGATGAATATCAGGCAGACRAAGGAGAATGCCGGAAGAAATGTGTAACCCATCTAAAACCAAAATCAGAAACAGATTCCTTGGTTAGTATCAAGTSCAAGCCAAAGTTCAAACTGAAACTAAAATGAATTCCATGTTAGAAATCAATATGGGTTGACAGATATACATATATGCCTCGCAAACTGATTTATATGGACAGATCTGCCTCGCAAACAGATTTATATGGATAGAAATAAACCTATGCCTCATAAATTGTTGATGACAAACTGATTTATATTGACAGGTCTACCTGATATAAATCTATTCCTCACAAAAAAACGATGGAAAGGGTAAGGAATTTCGTTATGAATAAATAGAGAGCTTCTTATATAGTAAAATCTTCTGAACAATCATATTTTGATATTAATTTTCTAATGTTTATGCTTCTGCGTAACAGGAAAGGTATAAATGCAGCGACAATATGACATCAGGAAATTCTATTCCTTGATTTTGAGTAGAAGGATTATTGACAAGCTCAGCAGGTAGCAAAATGTAAGACTCGTTTGTTATATAGTTTTATTAGACGACCCTCTTGTAACAGGTTTCATGAGTCAAATCATCTCAATATGGAGGTTATCAGTAAATTTTCTAGGATTATAAGGAAATGCTAGTAAGTTCACCAAAATAAATTTGAACTTAAAACAGTTACAATGAAATGCATTGTTTGATTATGTTTTTAATACTTTAACCTAAATAAAAACACATACTGTATTATACCATTTTTAATACTTTAACAGAAATAAAAACACATACTACATTATAAGGATCATTCAACGAATTATTAATAGTTAATTTAATCATCATTTTTATTGTTGGAGCAAGTTATATTAAAGTAAAACTAAAAAATAATTGAAATGGAAATGTGAAGGAATTTTATTACCATATGATCCTCAATACTCAATTTGATTTCCTTGTTCAAGCTCAATTTCCTCTTCCTTACAACATATTTTAATGATTTTCAATCTTCAATTTGATTTCCTCGTCCAACTCCAACTCTCTCCTCCTTACAACACATTTTAGTAGTTTCCTTTTAAAGAATGATTAATAGAACAAACTAGGATCTAATAATGGAAATAAGATCTAGCTCCATATTAGTTGGAAATAATGCAAACTAAATAGAATTACATAACTAAAATAAGGAATAAAAATTTAGCTACTTTCATATTAGTTGGAAACAACCCAACTAAGTATGAATACACTCCATAACCAGAATATTCATATAAATGGGTTTACTCTCTCAAATCAAATTAGTTTGTATATAATCCCAACTAATATTATTTCCTATCCTATCATTCTTAATTGAAAAATAATTCCAACTAATATAATGATTATTTCTTTTAAATTATTTCTTAGCTATGAGACAGTATGGGCATCCCCAAGCTAATGATGGTCCCTCATGATCCATTAGTGGCAATGAAAACATGGAAAAATAACAATCTCTTAAATTGGACGGATTATTCAAGGAACTTTTACAATGAAGTTGAATATAGTGTAACAATATGAAATATAGGAAATTAAATTAGCTTACAGTGGTATGTTATTTTTCAAGCAAAATATAAGGTATATGTCTACTCCTCTATAAATATCTCCCTCTGTTTCCAAATAGTATCCCCCTCTATGCCTAAGAACCTCTTGAGCACTCAACACACCCAAAAAATCTTTTATGAAATTTTTTCTCTTTTCGATAACACTTGTTTTCTTTTGTTCTACTTTCTGATTTGAGTCTGTTGTGTAGGGATCGTTAAACTCATTTCCATGTCTCATCATCGATCAAGTTGGATTTATTTGGACCTGTCAAAGTGAACCCTCTGTATTTAAAAAAGAACTTGGCATTTTAACTAATAATTCATAGCTAAAATTGTGACGCACGCGCTTATATTCGATATCTGAAAAGTCTGAGAAGTAAAATGGCCAGATAGTGACAATAATCTTTGATCGTTGATCTATCATCGGCATTGGGAAAAAATGAAGGAGGATTGTGCTAGTTGTTCGCAATAAAGCTTCAAGTAATGGTCGATATCCCATCGGTGTCAACGAAATATAAGAGGGATAAGGGTTGAGATGGGCCATGACGAACCTCTAATAACCGATTACTGATGCATCTGTTTGAGTTGGTGAAATATCAAAGATTTAAATCATTTAAAATTTCCGCATTGACACATTGTCCATCACTATTCACCGATGCATTTTTTTGCAACGACAAGTTTTGAGGGGGGTAATCCAAAAAAACATGTTTAAACATATCGTCGCTGGTCAATCCTTGATACTTTTTCGGCATCAACATGGTAGGACCTGTTTGTTAAAATGCTTATCAAATGAAAATCCCAGATTCTAAATAAAACTCTTATACGAAGAAGCCATTTTCAGACGCCACGTGTCTTTTTCGAGCAGGAATTTTGTACGACCTAGTTTCATCTCGAGTCAACTTAGGTTTCCCCATGTCCTAGTCACACTTCGAGGTCAGCATTTCGACATCAACGTTGTACAACAAGATGGATCAACATCAAATTTTTTTCCAAGAGATATCAACGAACATTG
The DNA here is from genome assembly GCA_032191745.1 of Picea mariana. Lineage (NCBI taxonomy): Eukaryota > Viridiplantae > Streptophyta > Pinopsida > Pinales > Pinaceae > Picea > Picea mariana. The sequence continues at coordinate 21,542 of JASDQU010013554.1, read as the reverse complement.
TCTAAAGAAAAGCACCGACACCCGATCCACCTGTTTAAGTTAGGGGAATGATGGGTTGTTTTCAGCACAAAATAAGATCATGTTCTACAATTTAGTGAGCCAATTAATGTTTTGCTCCACATACGTTGCTACCCCATGCGACGATCGAATAATGGGAATTTTGAATCGACAATGAACCACAATGTATCCCGTCCCTGCACTGCCAACCTACAAAGTTTTAATCTCGATCATAATACAGATCTTGTGACAAGTTTTGTTTAACCATACTTACACCGTGAATTGAAGAAGTGATGCGACAAGGTAAGTATTCTCTGAGTTTAAATCACTAAGACAATTTCTAACCTCAACATTCTTCACAAAAGTTGCTTGTTTCTAGAGCAGTTGATGAAGTAAAATGAGCATCTCAAGAGTTGCACTTGATTCTCAGAATTTCAAAACCAAGTTAAGCTAGTGCGAAGAATAGATATGTGTAAATTTTATCATTTTGACGGTCTCATTTTATTTATACATCAGTATTCTCTTTGCAATACGATGTCTAACTCTACTCTCTTTGAAGAAAAATACATCCAAGGAAGCCAATGACCAGATGCTCGCCAAGGGAATCAAAATTGAAGGAAGCAGAGGTGAGTGAAGGATCTTCTCTAGATGCTACAAGGTAGTTGGAATTTTCTATGAGAGTGGTATCGATCATTGAAATGTCAACCAAGAACAAATTGACGATGACAAACTGATTTATATGGACAGATCTGCTTGATATAAATCTATGCCTCACAAACTAACGATGACAAATTGATTTATATGTACAGATCTTCCTGATATAAATCTATGCCTTACAAACTGATGATGGCTAGGCTAAGGAGTTTCCTTATGAGTAAATAGAGATCTTATTATATAGTAAAAGATTAGGAAAGATCATATTTTAATATTAATTTTCTAATGTTTATGCTTTTCCGTAACAAGAAAGGTATAAATGCATCAACAATGTGACAGAAGGAACTTCTATTGCTTAATTTTGAGTAGAAGGATTATTGACCAACTCAATAGATAGCAGAATGTAGGAATCATTTGTTAGACAACCATATTGTAACAGGTTTCATGAGTCAACTCATCTCAATAATGAGGTGATTTGTAAATTTTCTAGGATATTTTAATAGTAAGCTCACCAAAATAAATTTAAACTTAAAACAATTATAAGGAAATGCTAGTAAGTTCACCAAAATAAATTCGAACTTAAAACTGTTATAATGAAATGCATTGCGTGATTATATTTTTAATACTTTCAAAAATAAAAACACATACTATATTATACAACAAAACAAACATTTAATGAATAACTAATAGTTAATGTAATCATCCCTTTTATTGTTGGAGCCAATAATATTAAAGTAAAAATAAAAAATAATTGAAATGGAAATGAGAAAGAATTATATTACTATTAATATCGTATGATCTCCAATACTCAATTTGATTTTCTTGTCCAAGCTCAATTTTCTCCTCCTTACAACACATTCTAGTCTTCTCCTTTTAAAGAAACACTAATACAACAAACTACACAACTACTTGGAGTTAAAATAGGATCTAAGAATGGACATAAGATCTAGCTCCATATTAGTTGGAAAGAATCCCAACTAAATAGAATTACATGACTAAAATAAAGAAAGAAAATAGATCTAGTTTGATATTAGTTGGAAACAACTCAACTAAATATGAATACACTCCATAACCAAAATATTCACATATATGGGTTTACACTCTCAAATCAAATTAGTTGGTATATAATCCAAACTAATATTATTTCCTATCCTACCATTCTTAATTGAAAATTAATTCCAACTAATATAATTATTATTTATTATTTCATATCTTACCATTTTTAATTGGAAAATAATTCCAACTAATATAATTATTATTTCTTTTAAATTATCTTACATCATGCTCACAAGTTGAATGATAATGGTTATATAATTTCATATGTAGCACAAACAAAACATATTTTAATGCTTTATAATGTTGTTAAAAGTGTACTATATTTTGTACTCATCAAGGACTATGGTTAGCTATGAGACACTATGGGCTACGAAATGTTGGCCATGATCAAAGACTCGAAAAATAATACATGGTTTCTTGGGGCTTACTCGCTACTTCATAAATGTTGTGAAAATTTATAGGGACTATAACCCCTTTAATGACCTTTCTCAAGAATAGCAGCTTTCTGTGGAATGATTTCATAAAGTAGGCCTTTCATGCCCTTAAATCAAGTCAGATGTACTAATCCAATATTATCAATGCCCAATTTCACTAAGACATTCATCGTGGAATGTAATACCTATAAAAATGGGCTTGGGATATTGTAGATGCAAGGGGGTTGCATAATGGGATTCACTAGTAAAAACTTGTAATTCCACTTATTAGAGATCGGTAA
>JASDQU010013553.1:123632-141712 GCA_032191745.1 Picea mariana | reverse complement strand
CATACTGCCCAGCTTGAGTTTGAAGAACTCCTTCATCTTCCTGTCATAGTATCTTTTAGTCAGGTATTTCTTCTTGAAATACCTCTTAAACTCCTTCCATGTGACCTCTTTCTCTCTGATGTGCTGCACCTGCACAAACTGATCCCACGACATGGATGCTTTTCCTTCAAGCTGGTACATTACAATTCTTCCTTCTGCATGGGCGGAATAATTCTACAATTGGAAGTATTTCTTCATGCCCAGCAACCATGTCTCGGCATATTCCTCCTTCTTATATTCTCCATCGAATGTTGGAGGCTTAATTTTATTCATCTCTCCTTTCAATTCCTCTTTTCCAGATTTTCGATGTTTTCGGGTAGGGGACGGGCTTGAACTATTGTGTGTCTTCCTGTTATAATGTTTTCAGGAGCGACTACGATGTCGGCTACCACTCCTCGATCTGCTTCTTCTCCCCTCAAGGTTTTTGACACTTCTTGATCTGCTTGTGTCACTCCCCTTTTCCAATTTCTTTTCTATTCTTTCCAGGCTCTTCATCATTTTTAAATTGAATTCACCCTGCCGATCCCGGATTTTCATGAGATTTTGGCTATCAGCTAAGCGAGCCTGGGCATCTTTCTACAACCTTTCAATGAGTTGCATCATATGTTCTTCCTTACCCATCTCTTTTCCATGTCCATTAGAGTTCGATCCTTCAACTCCCAGGTTAACATCCTTTCCTTCCTGTCCATCTTCTATTTCAGGGGAAAACTGCACTTTTCCCCACTCCATGCTCGACGTTGATTAACTGGAGTTCTGGCCTTCGTTGAACTCTGCACACGCACTCTGTGCAATTAAATTTGAAATTTGTTAGGCCATTAAACCTTCGCGAACCATCTACAATATTTACAAGCCAATTCAAACTAAATAAAAGACATTTCGTTTTAAATAAGTTTCTTGAACTGGAAGTATTATGCATTTCTCCCATTTCTTTGCATCTGAGGCAATTTCCAAACAGTTCTGGCACTCGTCAGTCTTTTGCAACATAACGTGCAGACAACTAGAATTTGCAAGCTCTCGTTTTCTTGACAATTCTTCGTCATTCATAAACAATCCAATTTATGAAAATATTTTCAATTTCACGAATTTTCTGAACTCTGCTCGGCTCTGCAATTTTTCTAGAACTTCGAAATCTCTGTCCACGAAGATCCGATAGTTTAAAATATGAAATCCAAGTCACCCTTTTTGCAACTCACGATCTCGCGAGTTCATGAGTCGAAGATCCTCGACTCATTTCCTCTAATCGTCGATACCCAAGATGCGACATGGGTATGGCTCCCTCCTCGCTAGCATCTGCTACACATGACCATAGCCTAAGTCTAAGTCTAAGTGTTAGCACTCTTCGCTAATTGCACCTTCATGAGTTGTGACGTCCAACCCTGGCACCTCCCTTTCACGAAACCCCGAGAAGCGATGTTGATTTTTCTCCTCTCGTTCTCGCTACTTCGTGACTTTGTGAGTTTCAATGTCGAGCTCCCGTGCTCTTATCTTGCGAATCCCCGAGATGTGAGAAGTCAATGGAGTGTTGAATCCCTTCTCTAGGTGATGCATGTCCGTCTATCTATCATGCGGGCCCCACCTTATGGCTCTGCCATGTGTCCGCACGAGCCTCGACTCTCATCATTTCACGACTTCTTCAGTCGAAAGTGACCCCTCTCAACCCCTAAATGCGCGATAGGTGATGGGGTTCCTGATCCAACAGTCCTCCCTTGACCCAGATCCAGTGGTTGTCTTCGCTCCTCGTGACTTCGTGACTTCACGACTTGGAGCACCCAACTCTTGGGCTCTCACTCTGCGAACTTTCGATTTTGCGAGATCTCTCGATCTCTACCACCTGTCTTCCTGCCGACTCTTGTGGCCTCACACCATTCTCGAGTGTCGGTATCCCGATATGATGTCAGTTAGGCCCCACAACACGGAGCTCTCGCCTCTTCGCCACTCGTGAAGTCGAATGACTTTCGCTTCCAACCTCCGGTGCCCGAGTCCCCGATGGGGTAATCTCGTGACACGCATCCACTCCCAAACGAACGGTCCAGATCAAGTCTCGCTAGTTCGGAGCTTTCGCTACTAAATACTAAGTTTTAACCTTCGGGCATCTCCCGACAGATCCAATAGCTGTCAGGTTTTTCGACTGAGATCTGATGGCTTAGACCGTTCTTAACCAAAATTGGGATTCCACGTAACGAGATTTTCCAATCCCCTGTGCAATATCCAAAGGCTTTAAACCTTGTGCACATTCTCCAGATCTGATGGTTACAAGGGTTTGCCTTCCCTCCCAAGTAGATCCTACGGTTCTAACACCATTGGTGTAGAGACCTGTCTTCCCGTGGCCATAGACCACACTGGCTGTAGCTTCACTGCACCGCTAAATTTCCTGAGCTTATAGGCACGATTAAGTAACTCCTATACACTCCGGGTCATACCAGGGTCCAAAATTGGTCCTCCAAACACAATTTCTCCTCTCACCCTCGGTCCAAAGACCACTCAACTGGCCCATCGAGGCTCAGTGTTGAAACCTTGGCTCTAATACCAATCTGTAGTGTACCTTTTCACTACCGAGGTTTTCTGACCTCTCCGTTACCATTCCATACATGAATGTTTACATAATTCATACAGAATTATAACCACATGCATTTAACACAATTAAACACACTTAATTCTCATAGTAAAATATATAAGTTACTGTTACAATTAAACAAGCCATAACATTCAATAGTAATTCATTTACACAATGGAAAACGTGATAATATATATAGCACAGTCATGCCAACATGATTAAAGCATAATTCAAATACTTATCTTTTAAAAGCTGTATAAGTCACCAACCAAGTGCAAGCATTCCACGAACCTCCCAGCTTTAGACCACACTGTTCATCATCTCAACAGTGGGTCACCCCCGAGCTGGGACTGAGCTCCACCCCAAAGCAAGGAATCCTAGGCTAGGCTGAGGTTACAGGGAAGATAGCACATACACAACCACCAGGAAGAAAGCTCTCCCAGGAATCTCCCACGCTCACTGCCCACAGACCCTCATTCCCCACATGCCCGNCTCTGTCACCTAGACAGTCCTTTGACTGCCAGTCTCCCACACCTTGGGTTACAAGAACAGACCGGACCGGAAGTCTCCGGGCTCTATGGCAGCTACAGGGTTCCTTCCAGAAGTTCTCTTCTCCCTCTGTGCACTCTCTCACCTCGAGGAGTCGCTCACAGGCCAATAAGCCTCATGTAGTCCAGTACTGCGTGGTCACAACAACCCACGGGGAACAAGGCTTCCCAAAATGGTTCTACAATCACAGGATGATCTCATGGTGATGATTTCGGAACAGGATTCCACACACAGGCTAGCTCAACTTTTCCTGAACAACCAAAGATTCTTCTACTTGAGTCCAACACAGGCTTCGTTTAGGGAATGTGCACACGAGATTTCTCAGAGATAGACACAGACTCCACGCTCACTGGACAGGGTGTACACAAATTCCTCAAGACAAACAAAAGCTTTCTTTTCTGTCTCAGGCTTACACACAGGTCTCTTGCAGACTGGCTTCCCCCGCTCTTCCCCAGGGTAGTCGGATCGAATGGACCATCCCCCCCTCACGGCTTACTTTCTCTGTTTTATTTGCATGCACCAAGGTTGACACTTGTCACCCTGGGAACTGCATGTGTTCCATCCGTACGCCTTCCTCCCACCACTTGGGAAATCACGAGTCCTTCCAAAAGGACTTAGGATAAAAATAATATGCACATGGCCTTTTAGGAAATAATATTAAAATATTATTCCCCAGGCTTAGCCCCTAGGCTCATCACTCAGACCCTTTTCCCACCTTTCAGACCCTAATCCCTTGCCCACACTGTGGATGCTCGGTCCCCCATCACTCATTCATCGTGGTCGATCTGCACATGGCAGTGTTTGTATTTTATTAATCATTCTGCATACAGACAAGTACAACAGCAAGCTCTTGGCCCTCAACACTTAGGCTCCCTAGCCTGACAGACACATAAGCCTACCCGCTTATACAAAACTTGGCTCACCAACCTATAAAACATAATTACAATTTCTTTTAAAACATGTTTTACAATGGGGTTCGGCCTTGGGGACACTACAGTAGAGGTATGCTACTGTGGTGGATATGTTCCACTGTTTGTGACTATGTGTCATGGATTGAGTAGTTGTGTACTACTATGGATAAACACAATTGTGTTCTATCAGTTGACATTGTACAAGTTGTCATGGAGGTTATCCAGTTGGATAATAATGACAGTGCTCATGATGATACTAGTTGAATGGTATGTTTGTGCTCAAGACCATTATCGGTTATACCTCCCTAGCTAGGAGGGAGTGTTGATATTATGGTAGCTTCGGGAGGTATCAACCTCCATTGTGATCTTTGAGAAGATTAGAATATTCTGGAAGCAAGAAAAGAAGTGAATGTAATTGTAGAAGATATGCTGACTAAGAGAGATAATTAATATGAATTAATTAGTACCCAGAATGAGAAGTCGGCCCAGGCAGTCTACCAGAGCTAGTATAAATACAGGGCGCTAGTATTGACTTTACATACAAACTCTTAGAATTGCAGAGAGACACTTATGTGCACTACAGTCTGGCAGTATTTTGTGCAAGTCCTGGAGAAGGTGCTGCCACCAGTTCTCAAGCCATTGTTTCTATCTTTCTGGGTTGGACTCTCTGATCAGCTTTGGTTACTTCTTGCTTGGTGCATTAGCCTTGCTTGGCTATTAGTTTTCTACCAAGATTATTTTTTTTGTCAAGGTCAAGGTGTTTGGAGGGTGGCTTTGTCCTATGGTTGAGTGACAATAGTGATATTGACTATGGTAAAATGAGCACATTCTAACAGTGGTGAGGGTGTTTCGAGGGGCTAATGGCCCCCCTTGAAAAAAAATGGGTTTATTTTTTGTTCATTTTGTGTTTTTTTAGACAATGGTTTTTCGGTCCATCCTAGATTAATTTTGGTTAAGCAATTATCATTATAATCTAATATAGGTTCAAATATTAAGTGTTTTTGATGTCATGGAATTCCTAAATAGTTGATTGTGAACACTAAAGTTAAAAAAAGAAGAGTTTCTATGGTAAGTATTTATGTACAATGTGTGTGACATTGTTAATTTGAAGTTTTTAAGACTCTATCAGTATTTCTATTCTTGTGTGTTTGTTGGCACAGGGGCGGGCCATAGGTTCAGCGCTTCAACAATGCACCAAAAAAACCCTAACTACCGGCCCTTTCGACAACACCTGTGAAGAAGATGAAGTCTCACCCGAGGTAGAGGTAGGGGGGTTGAAGGACTCAAGTGTCTACAACCTAGCTAGAACATAGATTTGTGATCACAATACTTTAACAAAGCACTTAGCCAATAACATTCATTAGTCTTTAAATCTTATTCACATCGCAGGTTAAACTCTAATTACAGATCAACGCGGTATTAATCAATATCTAAGCACATCTAATCATTCAACACATAGCATCAGAGCAGATCTAAGACTCATCCATATATAAAAATTACTAAGCATCAAAGGATCTACCTATTATACATCAATATTAAGCAAATACACACATAAAAAGCATAAGAAACATTGCACAAAGCATAATAACACAGAATATACATGGTTCACCCCAGTGTGGGGCTACGTCCACCAATCTTCTTCTCTTCTTATTAGTCTCTTCCAATCTTCTTACATGCACCAATCCACAAATCCAACTCTGCATAGGACAGGAGATATGCATGCACCTTGCCTGATCCTCCTTCACCGAGTTAGGTCAAGGCACAAAGCCTTCTTACAATCACTTGCACTTAACTCTGTAAGTCTCAACATACAGTATGCATGAATAATTTACAACTATTCCTACTTAGCAACTTTCACAGGTTCTTGCACAAAGCCGATTAGAACCACTTCTTACATCGCTTAGATACTTATTAATACATTACAAAAGAGGTCTAAGCATGGGTAAACCCATGGGATGACATCCCATACCTATTACATAAACCCTAAAACCCAAAAATCCCACAAAAAGGGGTGAGATCCCGCAATATCTGCTTCGCCTGGGCGCTCCATATTTGACCATCCTGTCGAAGTCCCAAAAATGGTCAAACATGACCAAGTTTCTCCCAAAACGTGGTCGAGGGCCAACAATCCCCCAACACTCACTTGTGACTCGTCCCAAGTCACTCTGATCTAGGAAACACTGCTTCGAAGGCCTCGAGCATAGCTCGAGCTGCCTTGACTTGCTGCTTCACCAGGGCCTCCTGCTCAGCGAACTCCTGAATGACTTTCTCGATGACAGGACCTTCTAGGAATTGTTCTACTGTGGCGACCACCTATTCCACCTGTGAGCCTCATTTCTCGATCTATTCAAAATGTGTGCAGTCTTCGTCCTGCACCGGATGGAGTCGTTGTGTCACCTCCATCACTCTGCTTTGGATGGCTGTGACCTGATGTTGAACTATGCGTTGCTCCTGCGACGTCTTCATCTTTTCCATTGTAGTAAGCAACTTCAATTGTGCTTGCACTGTCAATGCATGTTGCTTCACTTCCTAGAGCTATGCCACCAATTTTCTCAGTTCCAAGTCTTCTGCAAGGCGTTCATAGGTCTGTACACTTAGGTTACTTAGTTTCTTTCATTCTAAAGCCAACGCCTTGATTCTTTCGACTCCCCTCCTGGTAATTTATTTCCTCTGATCCCACACTTCTTGTGGAGTTCTCGGCACTACTTGCAGTTCTAACTTTGATACTCTTGCTTGAAGTTGTTGAATGGATTCAACGAGATTTCCTACTTGGCTCTCGGCTGTCTCTTCTTCCATCTGTGCCAAGCCCAACACACAGCAAAGTGCTCTAGTCACTGCCTCCTTGATCGTAGTCTTCTCCCCGAGTAGCTAGTCTTTTTATCTCTGGATCTGCTCTCTGTCCTCTTCAAACTTCTCTCTAATGTCATTTTTATCTTGCTGAACAACATGAAGTTGCTCTAAGGCCTCCTCCTTTTCTTTCTTCAAGGCCTCTCTGGCCTGTTCTATTTCTTTTTGGACTCAATGAAGGTGAGACTCTGTTGCATCTGCTATCCTTCACAATTGGGTGGGCTCATCTCCCAATTCTGCACCTTCTAATGACGATGGTGTAGTATACACTGCGTGGCTTGAGTAGATATCTTGTTGTACCCTCTTCAGCTCTACCTCGATTCTTTCATACATCATCTCCTACTTTGATTCATTTCATTGCAAGATATCCTCCGAAGCATCTGCTACAGCTGCGATGATGAGGTCAACATCATCCACTATGAGCACATTCTATGATTGAGGCTTATTGGCTCGTGACTTCTTTCGTGCTGAGGGTTTCTTTGGATAAACCTTCATTTTATTTGATGTCTTGGCCTCTGTAAGGGGGTCCTTTAGTGGTGTCACTTCACCCTTTTCTTGCTTGTCTTCTTCTCCTTCTTCCTCTTGGTTTACTTCATTGCCTCCTCCTCCTCTAGGTGAGTCAGATGCAGTTTCCTCCAATGCGTTGTCTATGTTCTGTACTTCCTCCTCCTTCTTCTTTCTCTTAGCACTGCTCGGTCCATCATACTTTGTTTGGGTGACCAAAGGGCTTCCGATAATGTCAGGGTTGGAGAGCTTTGTATCTTCCACTGGGATGAGGAATTCAACTGGCTATTCCTTGGTTATCTCCTCTATGTATTCATCGGTCAATTTATAGTAGGACTGCAACTCCTCCTTTCTTTCATCCCTATGCGCATTGATGTAGATGAACTAGCGGTCCACACAGAACTTCGCTAGTGGCCTATAAGTATGCAAGGTGTTCGAAGTCATTCAAGGGAATGACTCAATGGCTCACATGAGTTGTAGGTAGTATGCATGGAACACCGTATTTTATTTCCATTTCTTCTCTATGTCGCTCATTTACCACAAGGTGGTGAACCTCGCAGCCAATGGTTATGATGGATCAACTTCTAGGAATGTCACTCCCTCCAGCATCTTCCAAGAAAGAAAGGCAATGAGAACCAACAACTAGCTAAAGTGGAACTCATAGCCTTGGTCCTGTGCTTCGCGACAGTCCTTCTCCAACTCATTGACGAGGTAGCTCGCCCATTTCATCTGCATCCCTTCAACGCACTTCTCTACGAGGTTGACTACAAACCCCGTGACATGTGTAGGATGATTCTTCTTGACGTGCTTGCCTGCTATCAACTGACAAGCTAGATGCACAACGCCATCTTGGATGGAGGCTACCTTGTAGACTCACTTCTCCTTCTCCACATCGCCACATGTGTCCTTGATTCGCTTCACCAGGGAGTGATCTGTAGCCTTCCCTAGGTAGAATTGGTGAGGGTTTGGTCCATGCATACTCAATCTAGTGATCATGTGGATCAACGCTAGATCCATAGTCACGTGCCTATCTAAACATAGATAGCCTCCATGGTAGCACAAAAGGAAGAGTTTAATGCACGCGTTAACCTCCTGATGTCTGTCGAAGTGGGGAAGTGGGGAATCTTCATGACGTTCAATATCATCGACCGCACGATTTCTTTAGCCCATGTCTAGGGAACTATCTTCAGCTTCTTCCTAGTCGTATTTGTCAGGTACCTATGTGGTGTGATCATTGCATAATTCTTCTGGTCTCCTAGGTTGTAATCACTTATATTGAGAGTTAGGATCAGTCCCAATTGCGGTCCGACTACATGTATCTCCTTTGGGAGGTACGCAGTGATGAGAGTATACTCAAAATCACATGGTACGATGTCACGACTAACCATTCCAGCGAAGGGCGGGATGTAGTCAGGAAAGACTGTGGGGATCGACTTCATGTTTGCTAGGTCGTCGCAGTGGTTTTTTTTTTCTCGGTCACAGTGTGTCTAGATCATCGTGCAGTCGAGGGAGATGCTTGCAATCCTCCCATTGACAAGGCCTGTATTCCTATGGACATGACCTTCTCAGCCATAAGGTCGATCAATATTTCTTCTACCAATTTATCTAGTGCGTTAAGGTCGCCCGACATTCACGCTCGTGATCAAATAACTTGGGTAGGTGAATGGACACTCAAGGTAAGAAAAATGTGTGGCGAGGTCTCAAAAGAATAATGCGATATAAATCAGTTCTTTTCTAGCTCAGATAATCACAGTTTGCAAAACGTGGTCCTAGCGCAGCGTCCGACAGGATAAATAAGCAACAGTTTAACAGACTCCTCCAATGGGTAGGAATGCCTCAATCAATACGATTCCATCCATTATGGCTCAGTCCCAATGGTCCAATGGCGATATTTATAGCAATAAATTCGGTTCAATCCATTCTGGAGCATCGCTCTAATGGTCGAGATGCCTCCAATGGTCATATAGCTTCGCCTAGGCGAAGTGCCATTATGCATTGTTCTGTTATTCCGGCAAGGTTCAAGCTCTGCAAGCCTTCCTTCTACGAAGTCTTCTCTAGAACCTCCTGTAGTATTTCTAACTTTCCTTTCTTCTTACTGAGTCTTTTTCCCTTCATTCCTATGATTTGAGTCACTGGGTTCCTCTTTTCATTCTCATTCTTATTTTCTCTTATCGTAATAACTTCGCACCGGTGAGGGTCTTTCAAAGGGGTCGTGTGTAATACCTATTCTCTTATTATTTCTAGGGTAGGTTCTCTTCTCTCCTGCATAGACAGGTTCTTGAAGCCTTCTTGTGTTCTTTCAACTTTGACAGCCTTCAACTGCTTCGATTTGTCTTCTTGTTCTTGTATCAGTCTCGCTATTTTTCTGGTTATGAAGTCTCTTAATTCTTGCTTCTTTTCTTTTCTGTATCTTCCTCTTCTTCTTTCCTTCGGACCTGATCTTTTTCAATCTAGGTCTTTCCTAACAAAAGTGCAAAAGGGGCACTGTTCTCAACAAACTTAATGACCTCAAATTCTTCTTCAGTCGATGTTCCATGAGAAATCATAGGTACATGAGTAATTCTTCCACATAGGGTTATCATATTTCATTTGAACAATCCTATCCCTCCCACTGAAGGAACCATAGAAGGCTTTCCCAAATTTCCCAAGTACTTTATGGAATAATGTTCACCTGTGTTTCCTCATCCAGAACACAATCTATGTCGAAGTCTCCTATTCTTGTTTCTATACACTTCTTTTCTTTTAAGATCTCTGGCAAACTGATGTCTCTGTGATCATTCAATGTTTCTTTCAGCTATAATAACATAGTCTTTGATTCTTTCTAGTTCTCTAGCATATCCTTGGTTTCTTGACCTTCTTCATGGTTTTCTTGTCTCAAGTTCATCTTTTCAACTCTAGAAATCATTCTAGGGAAATACAAAACCTCATGGTTAACAACTTTACAACAAAGACAAATAGGACATGTATCATGGCAGTCCTTAGCAAGATGTCCTGGACTTATACAACTATAACATAGTGTCAATCCTCTGTTTCTCTTAAACGATCCCAAACCGTTCCTGTACTGTGCACTAGGATCACAGTGTTGGACTTGGAATCTGCAAAAATTCTTTCTAGGTTCCTACATCCACTTATTAGTCCAAAAATTCGTTGTATGCATAGGGATAACATATCTTTCACTAGCTTTATCAAATTCATTCAGATCAGATCTTCTTTCTTCTAACTATGCCCTAGTTTTCAAACTAGGACAAAATCTATCAAACATATCTAGATTCATACTTTCGAAGAAAAAATTTCCACTTATATTACTTTTATCAGAGCACACAGCTTTAAGATCTTACCTTTTTTCTTTAGATCTGATTCCTTTCTTAGCACAAAGTTTCACAAGTCAAGTAGATTACTGCGCACTACAACAACAGTTCTACACACAGAGCTTTCTCTTTTCCTCAGTTCCCAGCAATCATAGTTTCAGGTCCCTCCAACGGAACCATTTATTGGAACAAGGGTAGACCCGGGGTTCAACGCTTCAACAACACACCAACAAAACCCTAACTACTGGCCCTTTCGGCAACACTTGCAAAGAAGATGAAGTCTCACCCGAGGTAGAGGCAAAGGGGGTTGTAGGATTCAAGTGTCTACAACCTAGCTGGGACACAGATCTGTGATCACAATACTTTAACATAGCACTTATCCAATAAAATTCATTATTATTTAACCCTTATTCACATCACAGGTTAAACCCTAATTATGTATCAACGCAGTATTAATCAAGATCTAATCACATCTAATCATTCAACACATATCATTAGAGAAGATCTAACATTCATCCATATATAAAGCACTAAGCATCAAAGGATCTACCTATTATACATCAAGATTAAGAAAATAAATATATAAACAACATAAGAAACATTGCACAAAGCATAATAACATAGGATATATGTGGTTCACCCTAGTGTAGGGCTATGTCCACCAATCTTCTTCTCTTCTTATTAGTCTCTTCCAATCTTCTTACATGCACCAAGCCACAAATCCAGCTCCGCATAGGACATGAGATCTGCATGCACCTCGCCTGATTCTCCTTCCCCAAGTTATATCAAGGCATAGAGCCTTCTTACAATCACTTTCACTTAACTCTGCAAGTCTCAACATACAGTATGCACGAAGCATTCACAACTATTCGCACTTAGCAACCTTCATAGGTTCTTGCACAAAGCTGATTAGAACCTCTTCTTACATTACTTAGATACTTATTTATACATTACAAAAGACGCTTAAGGATGGGTGAACCCATGGACCAACATCCCATACCCATTACATAAACCCTAAAACCCAAAAATCACACAAAAAGGGGTGAGATCCCACGATCCCCGCTTTGTCTGGGCGCTCTGTCTTCGACTAGCCTGTCAAAGTCCCAAAAATGGTCAAACACGACCAAGGTTCTCCCAAAACTTGGTCGAGGGCCAAAAATGAATTTATCAAACCCTTCAATTTGTATCATATTGGTGTTATTATATTTAGGGTGACACCTTTGTTTCTAGGTTTTATCTCATTCTATGACAAGATAAAGGATATCTTGGGTCTACGATAAACTTATGCTTGAGTGGGATATTTGCATAGTGGTTCTTGTGTAAATAAAATAAGAATCAATTAAATAATGTAAATAGAGAAATTTAATGGCCAAAGCTTCAAGTTATGGAAGCTAAGTATGGAATACCTTCTTGTAGATAGATAATAGTGTGTTCCTATGAATTCATGTACGAAACCTACCAATATGTTGAAAAAAGTTGGGAAATGTTGGAAAGAAAGGAAAAAAGTATTATTCAACTTTGTCTCTCAAATTTCATGTTGTTGGGTGTCTTCAAAGAGAACACTCCAAACAGGATGTGGGAAAATTTAAGGAATTTGTATCAGTCAAAGTCCTTGGTAGAAATATTTTTCTTCAAAATATGTTGTATCAACTTAGTATGGAAAATGGTGACTTTGTGATAGAGCATCTAAATTCCTTCAATAGTCTAGTAAGTCAATCATCTCTATTGATATTAAGATGGATGAAGAAGATAAGTGTATTACCATTTTATGTTCTCTACCGAACTCTTGGGATAATCTAGTTGTAGAAAGTGGCAGTACCACTCAATCTTAATTAAAGTTTGAGGATGTAGTTTCATCCTTATTATGAGAGGAAATGATGAGAAAGCCCATGGAGGGTGTTGGGCGTCATAAATAACACATTTTACGATGAAATTTAGTCATTTTTAACTTACATTACCTTTTCATCCTCATTCCTTTCATCACTCATATTTTTGTATTTGTCCATTTGTACCCTATATGAGCTTCACCTGGCATATGTACACTAAAATGGTTGATTTACCATGCTTAGGTGATTACTTAGGGTAGATATTGTGGTTTTATAACTTATTTGTGGAGTTAAATTGTTGTTGGTAGTTATGTTAGTCAAACTTTCCATGTCATTTATGAAAAGATGAAGAGGAATCTCAAAAATATTAAGCATGGATTTTGTGCTAAATATGGTCATTTAGGTGTCTTTATAAAGGAAAATCCACAAAATGTGGAAAACAAGGGGTGTATTGTTGATATTTCCAACACCAATCATTATGGCAATTTCCAACTATTTAGATAACTAAATGGTTTAACCAGGTCACAACCCATATCCGTGAATTTGGGCACATGGATCTCATGGGGAATGATGTTATTATCCTCTTCAAACTATATTATATCAAACACAAGATTTTGTGGTGGAAAGATCCACATGTTTAAGATATAGGATTGGTTGGTTATGAGATCCACTTATATAGAATTTGGGTTGATCTTGTTGTAACTTATTTTCCTTTTGTGAAGGAAAAAACATATGTATAAATATGAAAGCATATCAGTCAATCAGAATATAGAAGAGAATAGAGGAGAGAAGGGAGTTACCTATTGGGGAGTTGATTCAATATCATTGTAATTTTTTAATGTTGGAACAAAGAGATTGTTGTTGCAAATCAAGAGTTCTCTACTAATGTCTTTCTTGGTAGTATATGCCAAGAGGCAGGGCCCCCTCTCTTTGGTATACCCTGCCCAAATAGTTTCATTTTTCTTGTGCAATGTTATTTCAGTAG
Source organism: Picea mariana (assembly GCA_032191745.1). NCBI lineage: Eukaryota > Viridiplantae > Streptophyta > Pinopsida > Pinales > Pinaceae > Picea > Picea mariana. The sequence goes on along the minus strand of JASDQU010013553.1, from coordinate 128,189 downwards.
TTGCTCATTTAATTTCATGTTCATTTTTTTATGCTCCTTCATTTATGCAAGTGTCATTTCTCTACAGAGTTAGGCATTGAAGGCCGAGTTTCATTAGTGATCATAAGACTAGTTGATGCTCATGATGTAGGCCAAAGGAATGGGACTGATGATCACAAAATGAATCGATTATCTTACTTGTCAATCGAAGGAATGTGGTTAATGATTGAAATATAACTTCAATGACAAAATTAAACTCTGTAGTATTTCATTTCGCAATTTCATTTCAGTATGTGTGATCGACCAAGTGTGGTGTGCATCAGAGATCTAAATGTTTGTTAACTTTGGGAATCCAAAAGATATATGAGAAGTTATAGGAATTGAACCTACAATATAAGATCCTATGATTTTAATTCCTATTCCTGAGTGAGTTTTCATTACAAGTTTGATTAAGCTATATAAATTAGTTGGGCTATGAAGTACCTAGTTGATTATTGTAACAAAGCTCTTCCATCCTTGACTCCAATTCCTAGAAATGTCTTGTCAAAGAAAGAAATTTTTAATTAATCTTTCTTATCTTATAGTTAGTTCCCTAGTCCTGCATATATTTTTCAACATCTCACAAGCTTACAGCTCCCTCGTTGATAATTTAATGTAAATCAATTTAAGCAATTAAATTGCCCAACACTTTTGGCATTGTTGTTGGGGAGATGCTAAGGGGATTAGGCGGTGGAAATTTGGTTTCCAGTCCTTTCATTTAAGTTTGATGTATGGAAAGGGGAAAGATACTCATGTCAACAGATAACTTGGTGAAAAAAGTGTCTTAGAAGCATGAGGTTTCCAATTACATGTTTTTCTTTGTAATTTGATTTGTGTAGAAGTTGTAGGTTTTTATTCAAAAAGACCCCGCCCTTCACTAATCCATGTGAGAGGTAGGGATTATCAACTAATAAGAAGACTTCAAGGATGGTGAAGCCTTTTTTAGAGTAGAGGAGGAAATTCCCCTACAAGGATCTTCTCAAATCCTTTCCCACACTCCAAAATTGTTAAGAAGCAATAGAGGAACAAAGGATCCATGGACATATTCCACATGAAAAGGATTTGGATGTTTCTTCTACTAGTGCTTGTGAGCATTTAAAAGAAATCAAAGAGTCATGGACAACATCACATGAAGAGTAGCCATTACAACCAGAAATCAGAAAATTCTTGCCATGTTAATCACTAATCCTCTGTGCATTAAGAAGTGTGATAACCATATTTCCAAACAAATGCATGGCATGTCAATCGAAGAGAGCCCAAGGAGTAGTTATTAAATTGAAAAATGGTTCCAAATAGTCATTAGGTCGAGGTACCACTTCATCCTTCAACACTTTTTTGCATCATATCCTCTCAAGCAGTTGGACTCTCATATCTTGGAACTTATTTACGTATGCTTCTCATATTGTATATGGGTACATTTATAATTCCGTTACGCACATGGATCCATTGGAAGTACTCCTATACTTGAGAAGAGGTTCTCCGTTTTCTGAGGTAGGATAGGGTAGTGAATAAAATTTTAAATAAATGCTGGCTCATTTCCAAGTATGTCTGAGTAGCCTAGTTTATCAATAAGGAGGGGTTATCAAGTTGGGAGAAACTACCAGATTTCTTGCAGCCTATATCTCCTTCATACATGGAATATTTTTGTTGCAATACATTTCCCCGTGAAAGATCTTCCTGTAGCTGTTTCAAAGTAATTATGAATATCATTCAACATTATTTTTTATTTTATTTTGATATGTATAATAAGAAACGAAGAAGAGTTTCTGTTTCAAAAACAACTCCAAGCCTTCAGTCCTACAACCTAGGTATCCTTCATTCATCCTCTTCATTCTTTCAATAAAAACTATAGAAAATCCAATTATCCTTCAACAACATTCGAAGAACAACATTTCTAGAGAGTCAGCGTCAGTTCAGAGCCTTGCAGAGGAAGAGCATTTCAATAATTTTCGCCACAATTTAATCTCCTGCAGTAAGAGGAAGAAACTCTCTATTCATGCCGCAATTCACATCTTCATAAGTTCTAGTAGCTTAATGCATTGTAAAGGGTATCAATTCATTGAAATATGCTTCAGTTCTAGTAATCCACCCATGTCACCAAACAAAGGATATTAAACTATTGGAAGTTAAGGTAATGTTCACTACTGGATCTATAGGTTCCTATCGCAGGATCTCATGTTGTAATCGATAAAAAAGAATGATTGATTTTAGGGGTTGGTGAAATGCCTCAGAGAGGTTAGGAGAAGATGTTACATTTGATGCTAATATGTTTGTGGGAGTCTCATGTGTCTGCAACATCCAATTATATGTGGTCGTAGGTGCCAAGTGTATCTCTAAGGATATCCAGACAAATTATCTCGTGCTTAATTATTTCTCGGTGGTGAACAACGATCATGGACAACAACCCCATAATACCTTTATCGGACTAAAATACTGAGCAAAAATTTCAAAAAACGATAAAATTTAAGGCGTTGAGCTTGAATTGGGAAAACTCGAAGGAGGAGCCGTATGGTAATTAAAAACAAAGGCAGCATGGTTCAACGAAATCACAGGTTCGAGTCCCCATAATATTTACCTCTATGTTGAATGTTTATTATTGGAAATGAAAAATTCTTGTTCTACTACCAGAAGTTCACTACAGGAGTTCCAGTAACTACACAATGTTTCCATAACGTGTTTTAATTACTAGAATTGTTGTAGGTGAAATCTAGTAGGACAATCATCGTTTTGACTATCTTTGATTCTCCAAAGCAAAAATGAAGACATGGGTTTTGTTTAGTGGCAGTTCGACATGGATGCTCTCCTATTCATTTGGATTCAAAGATCCTTATCCTATGCACAATCCTTTGTCCAACTCAACGGTCAACCGCCAATTTTCACAATGGAAATTCAATCCTCCAACAACAATTTCATGCTTCCTATCATGAAATCGCCTGATGACTAAGTAAGACAGTTTTCTATGTGTTATATATTCCCTTAGAGGTATCGATTTGATCTTATCAATAACATAACCTCTATTGTCTAAATTTGTCATATGGTTGAGATCCATGGATATAGGATCAACAGTATCAAAGATGCATATTGGTGTAATCATGATGCTTGATCAAAACCGACTGCAATATTGATTAATTGAGGGCGTTCTATTGTATTGATGTCGATGGAATTATGAAAGAGGCAACTGCAATAAATATACTTGGTGTGACATGAGAAATCGTGGCATTGGAATATTCAAAGGGGGAGGTTGAGTATGATACAAATCAAATGGGCAAGGTGGAGATAATCAATGGAATTGAATATGTTGGGTTTGATGCAGAACTAATACCAAGTGGGTAGCAAGATAAATTGTCAATTATTATTGTGGGGATGTTTTCTGTAGAACATGCCAAATTTGTGGAAGACATGCTTCACAATATGAAAGGAGTGAGGGAATTTGTGGTTGATCCACTATTGGAAAAATATGATATCTTCTTTGATCCACAAGTGATCGGTCTGAGATCTATTGTAGATGATATCCAGAGTGAAGGTGATGGTCGCTTCAAAGTTATGTTACAACTTCCTTACACAACTTATTTTTCAAGTCGCATGGATGAATTTTCCCTAATGTTCAATATTTTCACTTCCATCTTAAATTTTAGTGTTCCTATTGTTTTCATAGAGGTAGTATACCCCCATATACCATTCCTGTACATTTTTCTATTGTTACGTTGTGGTCCCTTTTTAATGAAATATTGGTTAAAGCGCGCATTGGTTAGCTCCGTAGCTCCGTTCAGTTTATCATTGGAAAATGATTTTATGTTGCAGCATACATAACACTAAGAAATGGGTCAACATATATGGATGTATTAGTTGCACTTAGTACAGATAATGTTGATTTTCATAACCCTTCAGAGTGATATACAATATTGATTCATATATGAAAATAATATTAGTGCCCATGACATGGGTCTCCATTCAATGAAACTGTGACATAGTGTGTTTGTTTGTGGGATATTAAATGATACCTCTAATTTCACTACATGTTGATAAATACCTCTCCATATTCTTTTGTTTAACCCCCCTTCCAATACATTTTTCCAATAAAAAAAACCTTATTTTTACCAAATATCCCTTCTTATTTCTCCCAATACCTATAAACCCCCCATACCCTATAACCCCCCCAATACCTACAATATATTGACTCTAATTTTCATAATTTAAAAACCCCCTATATGAATGAACGCGATAAGGTATTTGTGAATAAGGTGAATCCCCATTGGCCCACAATATTCATCATCACTCTACACTTATTCCAATGTAACATACTCAACCTATGCACCTGCATACACCAGATCACCAAAGGTCCAAAGATATGTTATTTCATTGAATGAAGAGGGTTCAAAGTTGTACACAAAAGGTATGTTAGTTTTTATTTATGTGTGTCCATTAATGTGAAATGGAGAACTCCAAGAGTCAATTTCAAAATTTAGTCAACCTGTTCTTTGTCTTTCACTCACGTGTACTTTAATCTGCCAAGAAGAAGAACTCCATAGTGTTATGCGA
>JASDQU010013553.1:79769-99543 GCA_032191745.1 Picea mariana | reverse complement strand
TCCTTTTCTTCATTCCAGTTTTTTGGAAGACATGTGCCTTCTTCAAAAGTTTCTTCATACTCTTCTTCTTCTATAGTTTCTTCTATGGATTTCTTGAAATCCATGTTTTCATTGAAGGTCACGTCTCTACTTAATTCAAGCTAATGTTGTTCCATGATATAGATTATATAAGCCTTGGATGATTCACTATATCCCACGAATATTCCCTTCTTTCCTGAGGGTTCTAATTTAATCCTTTTGTCCTTGGGAATGTGAAAGTAAACAAGGCATCCGAAGATTCTTAAGTTTTCCACATTAGGTTTATTTCCTGAGAAGGCTTCTTTTGGATTCATGTACTTCAATATGCAGTGAGGACTTATGTTCTGAACATGTATTGTTGTCATGGCTACTTCTCCCCATAAGAACATAGATAAACCTTTATCGTTTAGTAGTGCTTTATAGTTTCTTCAATAGATGTCCCTCCTAATCCCTACCGATTTTCAAAAGGAAACAAATTCCTTTGATGTGTATTCTCCTCCATTATCTGTTCTCAAGGTCTTGATTTTCTTGTTTATGAGGTTCTCTATCTCTTCTTTGAATTCTTGAAACTTGTTGAATACTTCATCCTTTGTCTTCAAGAGATATAACCAAGTCTTTCTTGAGTAATCATCTATGAAGATTACGTAATATAGAGAACCTCCTAGAGATTTGACTAGCATCAGATCGCTGACATATGAATCTATTAAATCTAGAATCTCCTTAGATCTATTGTTGCTTCCTTGGAACGGTTTCCTGATATTCTTTCCAAGAGTGCATCCTTTGCAAATTCCTTCATGTGTAGACTCTAATTATGGTATTCATTCAACCATGTTTTTGAGAAAGGGAAATGCTTGATAGTTAATATGAGCATACCTTCTGTGCCAAAGTTCATTGGGATTGACTTCATCATGTACAAGAGCTTCTTCATTTTTTTCTATTAGTCTATATAGATTTCCTTCACGGGTTCCAATAACCCTAGCATTCTCTATGTTGGAGTCTTTGTTCCAAGATAACACTTTTCCATCTACGAAAGCTATTATGTTTCCTTTGTCTTCTAGGAAAGATATGGATACAATATTCTTTTCTAAACCAGGTAGATATAAGACATTGCTCAAATGAACATTGTTACCTGTCTTCAACTTGACAGAGGCTTATCCAAATCCTTCCACTGGGTAAGTGCTTTTGTATCCAAGGTCTACCTTGTAGGATGTCTTCCTTTCATTAAGATTTGAGAGTCTAGATTGATCTCCCATAATATTCCTAGAAGCTCCACTGTCAATTATCCACATTTCATCTTCAATCGTTCTTGTGAGTGTTGAGTAGTGTAGATGACTAGTCTTTTCATTCATGACTTCGGTTGACGGTGATTGGTCACGCTTTGATCCAAAACTTCAACCTTGATGTTTCTTCCTTCTGAGAGTGCCAAGAGGTGCACTGGACTAAGGCTCACTTGAAGGTGTTTCTTCCATCATAAGGTGTTGGATCGAGGTTTTAGGGTTTCTCCAACTGCACCTACTTGTAACCCTAGTGACAGTGTCTTGGAAGCTTCTCCTGCTAGTAAAACATAGAGGCAGTTCTTCAACAAGATTATTATCCTAATGGCTATGCTTTCTTCTAGCTGTTAGAATTAATGAAGGAGGTGTGAGCCCATAACCTGTTAGAATGTGCTCGTTTTACCATAGATAATATCACTATTGTCACCAAACCATAGGTAGAAGCCACCCTCCGAACACCTTGACCTTTTCAGAGAGAAGAATCTTGGTAGAAAACCAATAGCCAAGAAAGGATAATGCACCAAGCAAGAAGTAACCAAATCTGATCAGAGAGTCCAACCCAAAAAGATAGAAACAATGGCTTCAGAACTGGCAGCAACACCTTCTCCAGGACTTATGCACAAGACTGCCAGATTACAGTGTGCACAAGTGTCTCTCTGCAATTCTAAGAGTTTGTGTGTAAAGTGAAGTCTGGCACCCTGTATTTATACTAGCTCTGGAAGATTGCCTAGGCCTACTTCTCATTCTATGTACTAATTAATTCATATTAATTATCTCTCTTAGCCAACATCTCTTCTAGCGTTACATTCACTTCTTTTCTTGCTTATAGAATATTATAATCTTGTCAAAGGTCACAATGGAGGTTGATACCTCCCGAAGCTACCATAATATCAAATATCACTACTAAGGGTGATTGTATTCCTCCTATCCCCCTTTTATGTAGGAAAATAAAAAATAATACAACACATGTCCGACGTATTCATCGACAGACAACTCAACGTGAAACTCAAACTTCTGTCATTCATACAAATCATTTTACTCCACAACAAGAGAAAATGGTTTTTTTTAACCCTACACCTCTACATGGAGGAATTCCGACTAGTCCTAATAAAGGGGGAATTACATTGAATTATAGTATTTACATGTGTTATAGGGATGTTCACATCTCAATTACGGATTGTAATTATGACACACCTATGGCTAGATCATCTAATAGGGAAACATGGACATCCCTAATGAATATCCCTCTTCAAATGTAGAATTCATCTAATGATATGATGCTTCACCTTCTAGAGGGCATGTTACAAAGTTTTGTGTATAATTCTAATGTAGGAGGTACTAAACAATATATTATTGTTGAAAATTTTTCTTAGGTGCCTTATGCCATGTCTATATTAGAGATCTTCAAAACCATCCCATGTACTAAAAATAATTTTTGAATGCTATTGGGGGGATATATCCTTTATATTCTCGATTTATTACATTTGGTCTTTAACAAACCAAGCCTACACTTCCTCATCAATATTGCTTTCAAATTTAGATATATTAATGTCACATAAAATCTTCAGGTGTGTGGAAAATGATGTGGTGTCTACCTGGATTATGTCATTGTCATGTTGGAAATATCTATGTTCTATCAAGATTATATCTTCTATCACCTTGTTGAAATCCTTTGATGGATGATATTTTAAGCCGCATGGAATTATTCTTTCCCTTCTATTTGAACTAAGCAGTAAAATTTTCACAATCAAAGTAGAAATTTTTTATGCTCCTCTTGTTTGCAATATACTATTGGGATGAAGTTAGATGTATGTGATGAATATTGTGATGTCTTCGATGTTTCACATGATTAAATTCCCTCATTAAGGGAATATAATCACTTTTGACAAGCTTAAATATGTGAGGGTTTTTAGACACTTAGGAGTTAGTTAAGTTTAACTTGGTTTAATATGTATTTAGGTAAAAGTGTGTTTCTTTAGTATGAATTAGTGTGAATTTGTAGTTATGTAATCTAACAATAACAATATGTTCAAGACATAGAGTGATCCAATGACTCATATTATCCTCAATCTTAATGGATTTATTCATCCATGGATTAACACCCGAATGGTCCATGGATTAACACCTGAATTATCCATGGTATCTATTTAAAGAGAATAGAGGTTCATTTGTTGATGATCAATTTGAGAAAATATCTTGTAAAATATTTTCTTTTGGACTAATATATTTCTTCAAGTGGCCACATTGGTTTGGGTCATAGATTGTTTCCCTCTTTGAGTGTGTTAACCACGTAAAAACATTAGTGTATTTATATTTGATCTAGTTGTGTGAGTGGTTATTGAAGGTGTTCATCTTGTGTGGGAATACCTTGTTTTGTTGAACATGGTATGAAAACCCATTTAAACACCCACTCATTTTTTATCATTGCAGAAATCCATAAATTCCTTTGAAGTAAACTCTCCTCCATTATCTGATATCAAACATTTCAGTTTTTAGTATGTTTCATTTTCAACCATTTCCTTGTATATCTTGAATTTCTCGAATGCTTATGACTTCTTCCTGAGAAAAAAAAACTGCAGTCATCCTTGTATAATCATCAACCAATAACATAAAATATTGCTCACCTTTCAACCCATTTTTTCTAGTTGGTCCAACTAGATCAGTATGCACAATTTCCAGTGGCTTTGTTGTGGATTATTCCTTTGACTTGAAGTTGATCTTGGTTTTTTTTCCTTATTGAAAATGATTGCATAAATTGTTGGTTGGTTTCGTGATATGGGGAATTTCTCTGACTGCTTCCTTTTTACTGACTTTTACAAGGTTATCAAAGTTTATGTGACCCATTTTTTTGTGCCATAGCCAAACTTCATCTTCCTTTCCTAGAAAACACTTTTCATTTCCAATTTCATTTAATAAATATATGTTGATTGAAGTTCTTACAGTTATTGAAACCACTCTACCTGAACCTTCTTTTATTATCTCACACTTTTGTGAATCAAACATAAGTTTGTGACCTTGGTCACACATTTAGCTTACACTCAAAATATTGTGTTTCATAGCTTCCACTAGTAGACCATTCTCTACCTTGGTATCCTTATTTCCATTTTTTTTTGTGCCTCTTCCAATGATTCTAGTTGAGTCATCATTTCCAAAGGATACAGATCCATCTCTTTCCATCCTTGACGTTAGAAGCCTGTCCTCATCACATGTCATGTGCTTTGAGCAGCCACTGTCAACATACCAACCATGTTTCTTGTGTTTAGCTTATAGAGCAAGTGTTCATTTCATTGTTGAATTGGTTATGGTTTCTTATCAATATTATTTGAAGTTATTGTCTATGACTGTTGTTATTCTGTTGTGATTTTCTTAGAGGAACTGTCATTCTACAATCTTTGTCCATATGTCCAAAGTTGTTGCACTTGTGGCATTCCATCTCAGTGCCCAAGGATTCAAACCTGTTGTAGCTTATGTTTTGTGTTTCACTGGGCCTTATTGAATAATCATTTCATTTATAACTTTCAAAGTTGTATCTATTCCTTTTATTTGTCTTTGTTCATAGGTTCCTTCAGATCTATAGGTCTATGAAACTTTTGGCATTGAAATTAGAGATGAATTGAGATGCTCAATAGTGATAGAATTCCCCTTTGAGGTTAAAATAGCTTCACTTGATCCTTGTCTGATTTCCATTGTACCCTTCCCTTCTCCTATAAAATCAGCTAAGAAACCCTATAGGTATAATTTCTCATCACCTTTAGTCTTTTAACTTAGCTACTCACTCAATTGATCATCAATATCCATTTCAAAATGCATGTCTGAAAATTTCCTCTTTCCAAGTTGTAATTCTTGTTTCTAATGAGTTTGTCTTGGTTTTACCTAAAACATCCTTTGTTTTGATCCCAAAGTTCTCAAAAAATGAGGAATTATTGAATAATATGAGGTGCACCAAGTAGGCCTGGTACCTAAATGACTTAGTGATGTAAAAATTTGACAATTGGAAGTTTATGACTTCTTGTAGGAACTGTCAATAATAAAATTTTATGAGGGTGATTGAATCTGGTGGACATAAGAGAGAAATCATCCCTGCAATGGTCTCATGCACCAATCTATCATGTTCATATCTAAAAACCTAAAAAATCATGGCAATAGTATTTTTGGTTAGTTCAAGGAAGATGGTGGATTGGAAAGGAGGTGGAATAGTTGGTAATGGGGCTTCTTGGGCTAATAGATTACTCAACATATTCTCTCTTTTAGACTGTGACAATTCTTGGTACTTAGAGTCAAGCTCATCATCATCCATGGTTTCATATACAAAATGGTCTAGAATTTGGAGCATTTTGGCAATGGATTCTTTATTTATTTCAGAGACTATCCTAGAATCATGTACATAAATTATTTATTTCTTGTCCACCTGGTAATTAACAACACACCAATTGACTAACTGGAAAGTGATAAGTTTGTGGAACAATTGATCTGGTCAGGTTTGATTCCCATAATTTCAAGTAGTTTCAACCATTCTTAGCGTTAACCCGGGCTCTCTGAATTAATTGGTGAAGGTCAGAAAAAGATAGTATAGGGTTGAAAACATCCCTTTCCTTTTCCTCCAAGTGGTCATTATATACAATTGTTTTCTTGGATGGTCATATTTTTCTAGGGTTCAATTTAGTGGCCATTTGATTACTTCTAGGATAAAAATAATGGCTACCTTTCTCCATATATATTCATTTTAAACAATTTGAACACAATTGAAATAAGGAAATGAGAATAGTACCCGAAATTATTTGTCGAAGGAGAATTTTGATGCTTTTACTAGAGTTTATCATACTCGTAACAATGTTTATTGTCTGAGTTAACCTCATTTTCTTGGGGGGTAATTGTTTGAAATGTTAAAAAAAATTTATTTGGATTACATCGATGCAACGCATTATTTATTTGGCTTACATCACAGTGGTACTATCATCAATTTGTGCATTTTGGGGGTGAGCTAAAGTGGTTTCATAATACCAGTGATGCATACCAAAATGAATAAGGTGATGACATGTTATCACCCGTTAATACAATGGTTTCGAATTTAGGTCTCTGACCCATTGTTATCCAGCATGCACTTTCATTGGACGAAATATAATGAGACCCTTGATCTTGGATCTATACCAATGGTCTAATCATGTATGTTGAATTTTCATTTTGAACCTTGTTCACTCTTTATTGTGTCTATATAAATTTCCAAAGTGATGTAGTATATAATGTATCAAACCTAAACTAACGAGTGAATGATAGGGAAAACTTGAAACAAATGGAACTCAAAGATAGCCAATGTGAACCACTCAAAAAGAAGAAAACAACTACATGATCTACATTCGCTATCCATATAATAAATGAGGCTATATATCAACGATATTATGGGGTCGATCCCTTTGATGCACATGTGGGGTCAATCTCTCCTTGTCCTAGTGTTATCCTCTGCACACACTTGTTACTTAGAAGTGTCAATCTAATGAAAATGTCAATGGGTTGATCCACTCTGCATGTATACTGGTAGGTGGGATCTATCCAATATAGACTGCAGTGGTTTTCTCCTATTCCCACTCTCCTCACTGGTAGGTGGGGTTGAAAAATGCAGTTGTCAACCAGTTTTGGAGATGGTTTATTTTCTCGGTTTTCGATGACTTAGTGTTTTTTATGTTTGAAATGTGTATTTTATATTTCTTTTAATTTTTTCTTATTTTTAATTTTGTATTTGTTTGTAATGTAATTTAAACTCATATTTGTATTAATTATGTGTTTTATAGTCATATGTAAGGGTATAGGGCCGAAGTTGAGGTAGTTTTAGATGGATGGAGAATGAGAGGGAGAGAACTGGATGGAGTGAGAGGGCCAACAAGGGATGTCTATTTCATTTTTAACAGCATTGTTAGCACATGCCTTGGTTTTCCCTGCCACCTAAAATATGTATAAAGGATTCGTTCCATTCATGAATTTTCTCATAAGTTAGGGGGATAAGTCAGATATGGAACATTCATAGGGATTTATTCATATTACTTGTCTAACACATATAACTCATGAAACCATGATCTAGGTTGTAATCATGCATGGTTTCTCAATATTTTTCCCAGCTAATATTATGCAGGCCCCATGGTGAACAATTGTGTCATGTGGGCTTAGAATTGAAAGTGATTTGAGGCATACAACAATGGTTAGAAAACTAGGTTGAAGGTGTATGGGTATGGTCAGGACCCTAGGATATTCTCTCATATAATATCTATTTTGAATAATTTAAATTACTCTCTCTCTCTCTCTCTCTCTCTCTCTCTCTCTCTCACACACACACACACACACACACACACACACTTTCACACACTCTCTCTCTAACCCCCCTCTCTTTATTACTCTCTCTCTCTATACCCCCTCTTTGTCTTCCTCTCTCTTCCTCTCACACTCACACTTTATCTCATATATCAATTGTGAGTATTTTAACTCACTTTATTTGTATATATCACACTCTCAACCTCTCTTATTCTCTTCCTCTCTCTCCATCTCACTAGTCTCATGTTATAACCCAAAGGGGGGCATATATATATGGATAAATGTATATCATATGACTACAAGGGGGGGAATATATGGTCCTAAATGAACATATAATGTGTAAATATATATGTGATAGGGTAGGCCTAGTGATAAAGGGGCCTCATGTGAAAGTGTGAATAGCTATATATAAGAGATCATGTATTCATTATTGGGATGTGAATTGTGAAGTATGAATGATATTGGGTTATTTTGAGGGGGTTCCCCTATTATTTAAGGAGTTACTGTGTAACTTATCTATATTGGAGTTGTGCTCCATGTTGACATTCTATACATGGTGTGTAATTCTATAATTTTATGATATTTTGAGTATTTGGATCATAACATTTGGTATCAGAACTCAAAGTCTTAGCGTTTCGCTACTACATCTGAGACACCTTGGAATTTTCAATATAATTTTTTTTTCTATGGTTTTTTCGAAGGAACCCCTTGCAAAATTTTCATTATATGGATCAAGGTACGTGGGGTTAAAATTTTATTTCCCAAGGCCTTATACTTTCGGAGATATAACCTATGTAATATAGGGTTCTAGAATCATCCTAAATTTAGTCATTGCAAAATTTTCTATATAAAATTGTTTCTGTAACATTTTAGACCCTGAAGTCCTTAGGATATTCACTGAAATTATCACAATATATGTGATAAAAATTTCATCTTCTAGATCGTCCTACATTTGTAGATACACCATGTGCAAGATAGGGTAGCTGACTAGTCCTATTAACTAGTCTCAAAGAGGTGTTCCTGGTAAAACAACTATAACTTCTTCATGGAGAATCCAAATTGAGTGATACTAGTTAGAATGCACCTCAATCTTACCTTCCACCTATAATTTTTATATGGGATTCATTCCAATATCCATGACCTATACCATGACCTATACCTAAGCCATGACCTAGACCTACACATAGACCATTTCCTAGACAATGTAAATACTATTTCTCTACCTCTCATTCACTCTTTCCCCTTATCTCTCTCTCTTCCACTAATCCTATGTCTCGATCCCACCACTCTCTCACTCTTTCTCTCTCTCATTCTGATCTCTCACGTGCTCACTCACTCTCTCCCCGTTTCTCCCTCTTCCTCTCTCTTTATCCCCCAAGAAACTTTCCTCTGTCCCCCACTCCTCCCCCAAAACAACTATACATATAATTTCAAATTACAAACTATATAGATAAGTTCAAATTACAAAGATATAAAATAAAAATAATCTTACTTTGTAATTTCAAATATATAATATTAGTAATAAAAATTCATAAACATTGAGTTGTGCTTTTTTTAGGAATTTCAAAGTTTTAAATATGACAATATAAAACTTTAGACAAAATCACAAAATAAAATTTATTAATGATTACAATTCGTAATGTTTTCCAAAGTACAACCTACTAATTATAAATCATAATGATTTTCCAACTACTACAACCTTAGTATATGTTGGTTGCCCAACTAGCATCTTGTTTTTCATTGTCCCTTGAAATATAAAATCGCTTCTTATACTCACTGCTTAGTATGCCTCTATGTGTTGGATTGTTTGATTTATTTTGTACAAAGGTATGATTGTTGATGCCTATCAATCTTGTTTGAATTATTATCATTTTCGTCAGAATATGTGTGGGGATTTTTTTATCGTTCTCCCTCCTCAATTTCATGACTGTGAAGCATGAAATTGAAGTTCTCTTTTGTGCAAATCATTGATCAAATTCTTGTGACTGTATCCCTTTACATGAGTTAAAGATTACTGTTTGTTTGATTTAACCAATCTAAAGTATAAATAAGAAGATTATTGAAAGATGTTTAAATGGAAGACCTATGAATCATGTTGAAACAACCTAAGTAAAACCACTTCCTAAAAACTAAAATTGATTCTAGAATGTTTGAGCTAGATCTAAACAAACTTATGAACTTGGATGTCGGGCTCAAGTTAAAAATTTGACTTAAACTATTTATTAACATGGATGATACGAGGTTTCATTAAAACCTAACCTCTTTAAATATTCTTGACATTACTACTTCACCACCTACCATTGTCATATCAAGACATGATGTTAGTAATGTTCAATTAATGTTGAGTGACCTCTTGGATGTCATACAAATTATTACGTTTCCTGGTGTTGATGTCCTCAAAATCAGGTTAGTAGTTCATGGAAATCCGTGAGGGTTTCATGGATTTGTTATCTTCAAACCTCTCTATCCTCTGTTGTATCGGAGATAATCAAAACTTGGAGTGGGAGATAATGGTAGAGTATCCTATAGTCCTCAAACGTTTGTTTATCGTTAGTTATGTTCACTCAAGATCATTCATTGTTTATGGGTTTAGTTTGGTATTGTTCCAAATTTCTCTCCTTCATGAAAACTATCTTTGTGTCTTCTGGTTTACCTTCTCCCGGTTTATGTCTCCCGTAGTTAGGATAGAGCCGAATGGCCCACAAAACTTGTTTTCCCATGACGAAGGTAAGGGTAAGCTTTCCCAGGTTAGTTGGTTGGAGTTTATCCAATCATTCAATGGTTTTAATTTGGCAGTTGCCAGGGAATTTTCCATAATTTTTTATGGCACAAAAGACAAAATTGGGTATATTCAGATATAGGTCACAGATGAATTCATAGCTAAATAAACATAAAAATGTGAAGGTATTCTCTGTTGATATATGAACAGTCGCAATACCATGTAAAAGGTATGTCATTAGAGTTGTTTAACATGTGTTGGCATAGTTTATTGTTGATTATAAATAATTTTTTCACCTGTGCAGGACGATATGGCTTAGTGTTCCTATTCCACATATGTTTGTTAATGGTATTTCAGGGATTTAGTTTGAACTTAACCTTTTACTTCCTTAAAATCCTGAAAAAAAAGTCGAAGTTTTATCAAAGGCTGAACCCTAACCCGGAGACCAGTTTGTTTCACCATGACCTAATTCACATACTAGTTGAATTCCACTTGGTTAGCACAGGGGACACTTGGCAGGATTTTCTGATAAGAAATGAGTTCTTAACCCCTTAGTTTGACCCCGTCATCAATTTAACACAGGGTGTTGAGGTGTCTATTTCTCCCAAAGCTTCACCTAATTTGTCTCATGATTTTCGAATTGAGATCTCGATCCAAATTGAGTCTAGTATTTTATCCGATGCCCAAAAAGAGGAATTTACTGTGGCTAGATTGGAACCTAAAAGACATGAGTGTGTGCCCAAGGAACCTTTAGAAAACATCCTTAGTCATTTAAGAAATCAATCATTAAATGTTGATGATCAATTGTAGTTTGTGAAGACAGTGGTTGAGGAGAAGCATAAAGAATAGGATAAATGACTTAAGCATTTGCAAGAGGTCTATGAATTTGATTTCAAAAACAAAAGAAATGGTCAAATCCTGTCTAGGATGATAAGGAACAAACATAAACATAGGAATGATCCTAGTCAAACCATTATAATAGAATATCTAAACTCTTTTGAAACTACAACTCTAGACTCATCATAGGATATTCATCCACAGTATGAATTTGTTTCCATTTTTCCCTCGTTCCTCCAAAACAGTAATGGATTCGCATGAATTTGGGCCAATTTAAAGTCTAAGTCGGTACAAGAAAAGTCACCAGACTCAAATCACCAACAATTAATTATGAATCTGGAACTTGTGTATTGTGATGAATGTTTAGCATGGATCCATAGGTATTACATTGACATCCCTTACTTGAGAATGCACCTTAATCGGGTTATAAATCAGAAAAGGGATCTTGAAAGAGAAAATCGGGAATTGAGGTATGAAATACAACAAAATGCTTCTTGGGCAAACAAGAAACCCAGAAAATCAGAAGGTATTATCATTAATAATTCAACTAATATCAATGCCACTATGAGATCACAAATTCACGAATCCTCTTTTTCCAATGTTTAAATTTGGTAAATAAATCCATGTTTTTTTATTTTTATTTGATTTGTTAGTTAAGGAATTGTTGTTACATTGTTTTTAGTCTAGCTACAATATCAAAGATTATGTAGCTCATCTTAAATTAATTAATAACATTTTTAATTGGATTTTAATTTTATTTTCAGGTCTCAAAAAAGGAATGGGAAGATGTCCTATGTCTTCTTGTCTTATTGAAGAATCGTAAAGTATTTCTTTTTAAAAAAGTAGTTTCTATTTCAAACAATGCAAAATTGTTTTTTGACAATTGTTATAACAAACTTTTAAGAGTTGTTGTATACATTAATATTATAAATTCAAGTTAGGATTTGGTTTTAAAGATACTCTATTTTTGAAGATTTACCTCTATCATGTGGATATGAGAAGTAAATCATTGTGATGTTTAAATACTCAATTACTTTTTATATGAGAGATGGTGGAAATTTTGGGAGATGTACTGCTGGATATTTTTTTTTGAAGAATATAAGATCATACTTTAAGTAAGGCCTTCATCCTGCAAGTTAAAGAGTTCGTTTTTATTATAATTATCTCTGATGATGGTTTATATTATTTGAATTAATTGATGATGAATTGATTTAAATTATCTTTAGTCTCTTTGATCAATGAATGGTTCATTATTATCATCTATTTATTAATTTTTCCAAACTATTAGTTCTAGGTGATTGTATTATCTTTGTGCCAATCTTGAACTGTATTGAAATTATTCATATAATTTGAGTTGGCATAGATCTATTTAATCAAATGGAAATTTATTTCTTAATGTAAATGGTTATTCATGTCTTCACCTAAGATTAATAACATACAACTTGTTCTTTTTGTAGTGTCACTGAGACTTGTATTATCAAAGTGAAGTGAATTTCACTTGATATTTTCATAGTCTTAGAATTATACAATTTTCTGCTATCGATTTCTCTTAACATGCATATTGCAGGAGCAGTTTGGCACATAAAGATACAAACACAATTTTCTCTCTTAAACAATGGCCAGTTCTAGGTTATTATTATTTTCTTCTTTTGTTTGTGAATGTAGATTGACCTTTAAACTTAATACTTTGTTTATCTAAGTCATATTATTATCATCTACATTCACTCTTTTATTTTCTTCTCCTTTCATAAGTAAAAGTAGATTAGTAATTAATCTTAGATCTTTTCTTTATATATTTCCTAATATTTGGTTCTATTTTATAACATTAGTTTTCCAAGGTTTCTCACAAATCTTGCAATCTCTATTAATGTACACTTTGTATATATTTAGAATATAAATTTACACAATAGATAGTTATGTTAGTTTCTTTATTTTATAGTAGACATTAGATTCCTTTACCAGCCAATGGAGCCATAAAACTCATCAGGGTGAGTCATCCCAAATGGCTTAGGTTACTTAGACAACCTCGGACAAAGATTTGCCTCGCAATTCATGTCATGTTCACATATGCTTGTCAACAATATCATAATTATTAACTAATTAAATGACCATCTGATCTTAATGATGATATTCATAATTTGATTTATTGATACAACCGTTAGTTGGAGCGAATTGTGTGATAATTCACACACAAAGAGTATCAAATTGTACTTTAGAAATCCAGTGAATCATTAAAACTTATATGGATTTGCTCACTTGGTTGATGATCCATTTAAGGGTCGTTTCGTTGATATTTTGTATAAGAAAGACAATCAAATATTGGGCAGTGTGAATCCTTACTATTAACCTATCTAATGGCAATAGAAGGCTCAAATTACCGAAGAAAGGAGAATAATTCAAACACTGGAATAATTTTGCAGCTACTACTACTGTTACAAATTTTGTAGTTGTTGTTCCCGCAACACCAGTTATTTCAAAATTGTTCATAGATACATTTCCTGAGGTTCCTACTTGCTCATTTAAGAGTTATTTTTAAGAAAGGGACAAAATGTTTAAATCTCATGCAAGGAATGAACAACCCATGACGGAATTTCAACTCATGGTTGAAAACAAACTGAACACAATTATGAATGATTTAATGGGGATTAAACATGATATTCATGTTCTAAAATGTCCCAAATGCCCATTTGAGGATAATAATGGAGTTGGAGGCATTAGCCCATCTTCTTCTGGGCATAATGCCTACATTAGCGAAGATAAGGAAATGGGTGATGCCTAAATACAATCAAATCATTATATATTAATCGTTTTAAGTTTAAGTACCTTGTTTGATGATGCAATTTAGATATATTTTGTAATTTTGATAATTCCATTATTTTATATTGATACTTTGTATATATCACTTTTAATATAAATAACTTATGTTGTTCCTTTAACGACTCATCTCTTATTTGACCAGTGTCTATTGTATTTATCCAAAGGATAATTACAAGAAAGATTCATCTGAAAAATATGTTAGAAATAGATTTTGTTTATAATTTCTTGGTTTCAATGTACTTAAGCCAATGCATAATTTCATATTTCCACTCATATGTATTTTATACTATGTTAATTTTTTGTAAGGAATTATAAATTCAGTTGAGAAAGAAGAATTTGTAATAAGAGTTTTTTTCCACAATAGACTCTTTTATGAATGAAAATGAAAAAATTACCTTGGTTTCCCTCATAACCCACCATCCTATCATTCACCATAATGTTGTGAATATTCCTACATGTAAATCATCCTTTTTGGAGTGTTATACTATGATTCTAAGTTTTACCCCTTTAATTGGTTAGTCTTCCAATCCTTATAGATAACTTCCAATGCCTCATGAATTGTTGGTTTATATCGTTGGTCTCTTTAGTATCAGTTGTTGCCTAGGTCCTTTAGTATGTCACTGTAATTTTCAAGAGATATTTCAAGCCTTTGTTGGCCATTCCTCAACTATATTGACTATCCATGTCAACCATTCCTTGTATGAACTTGTATTTAATTCATCATCATGTTTAATTCTTTATCTCAAGTTATTGTCAAAGGATCCCTTCTCATTGGTGATCCTTCTCCTATCAATGAAAACACATTATTCTAGGAGGTTGAATGAGATATTTTATAGCACCTTGAGGCTTGTATTAAGCAATGGTATGTTCCCTTGAAACTGAAAATGGGTATCAATCAAGGATCCCTAATTGATTGATTCTACTAGTACTCAGTGCCAACACATTTATTCACATTGGTTAGAATGTACCTTAGTTCCCATTATCATTATCGATGGTTTAACTTGCATATAGATACAATATACCATAATAGAACATGACTAGGTGGATTCTCCCATGTTGAACTTTAACTCATTTATTCACATGTTGTAGATTCGAACCTATGTTGAGATGGGTTTGAAGACCTTGCGTTGTGGTGGCTTTCTTGCTACTTCCACTCAAGTTTATTCTCTTGGACTAGTCTCATGTAGTGCATTTATTTCCAGAGGACATTCTAATTTTGATCCAAATTGGATCATTATATTATTTTTCATTTATATTGATGCTTTTATAGTGAAAAAAATTTGGGGAATAGGCTTGCAAGATCACTTTAACGACAGGTCCAGATTGGAAAATTTGGGTTTGAAACCTTTTGGAGCCATTTTGAGAATTCAAATGGAATTTTTTGGGGGTCAAATATTTTTGAGAAACATTTAGGACCCATTTATGTTATTATACACATTGATACCTTTCCAACAATGCAAAAATCATGTCAATTGGAGCTTGTATGCAAAAGTTATGTATCCAACAAGTTATCCTACCATGTTGACCACCATGGTACCAAAACATGCCATGTCATGCCCCATTACTCATGCATATGGGGATAACCACATATGTAATTTCAATAATATTCTAGAAGATCCAAAATATTGTCACAATTGAGGGCTAAGAAAGTCAAAACCCCACCCCTAGATGGGTATCGATCTATTTAAAACACTAGGACACTAGGAGGAGAGGGGATTCCATTATTTTGCATTGTATCATGTTTAATAGCTAAGCATAACAATTGGGAGTGTTATTTTTCAAGCATAACATAGGAGGAGAGATTTTTTATGAGCCATACAAGACACAATGTGAAACGCTACTCCACAAAGAGTGTCTCTTTCTTTGTACTTGAAATTGAATAAACGATAGAAAATTAGCCTCACCTTCTAGTTTGGTTTTATCCCGTATTAGGTTCCACGGATTATATCTTTTGTTTATTTGTTGATGGTGTGTGAGTATTTATTTATTTTCTCTATTTTTTGCATTTCATCTATTTCATACATTTAAGCGGAAAAAACAGTAATTAAAGAATCTGATATCTAAAGGAAAGTAACCTTCACAATAAAGAATTCAATAATTCTATTAGATATGTTGTGACGAACTGTCCAAATGAAATATGCATGGCCATTTACAGATCAGATTTGTTCATTGATCTAGTTGTTCTCGTTATGTATTATGAGTTGTTGATCCATTATGTATTTTTTCATGGCTGAACTATTATGATTGACATGGATACACCATGTATTCTTTTGTGGAAATGTTCTCTCCTTTTATATTCTAGTGGATCCATAGTGTACTTGATTTGGAAACCATGCTTGTTAGCACCTAATCCTTGGTATGGAAACCTATATAATACGTTGGTATTTTTTTATAGCTACTTTCTTGATATTCAATCTATCATAGTCCTCCTTCATTCACTTGATCACTTCTATGGATTCTATAATGTATTTTGGCCCTCACATCCTCTTCAAACCTCTCATATTAAGGGGCATCCTATTATTCTCAAAATTGGTTCTCTGAATTATTTGAGTGGAGATGAGCCATTATTATTAGTTATTTCAATAAGGAGCACCTTTTCAATCCCAATTTAACTTTTAAATAACTTTATCTAGAATTATTTGTACAAGTAAATCTAAAATCTTTATTTGTATTATTGCTGAAAGTGGCTCTAAAAACTATGCAAGTGAAATTCCGAGTCTAAATATTTAATTATACACTTGAAGGGTCGTGATCTCTCTTTCCAACTAATGTGAACCTTTGTTTTCTTATAAAAGAAAGGTTTTTCGTGATATTGAACACTTTTTTTGGAGATCTAGCACTCGTTATGCTAGTATTGGACTAGATCTTGGTAACTTCCTCTTGGTCATTGTTGTCCTTTCTTGACAAAGATTTTCCTTGAATTTGTAATGGATATTTTTCATTGAGTGGAGCCTAGTGGATCTACTTGTATCAACTTACCATAGTGAGAGGGTAATATCCTTATCTTGAGGAGGGATTTTATACATGTGATTAAAGGTGGATTGCTTGTTATAACAAATATTTCATGTTTTTTTAATATTGATCTATTTAATCCCCCCCAACTATCTTTTTGCACACTTGTTGAATTGAGATATAGGAATTGGTTTTGGATTTTTAACTTAAAATAAATTTATATTAATATCTTTATTGAAATGCATATGTTAGATTTGAGAAATATTTTTTTGCTTGATTGTGTATAGATATAAAGAGAAATCTAGAGCTAGAGTTATCTCAAATAAAATTGCTCACTTGAATATACATCAACCAATTAAAAAAAGGTGTGTCTCTCTCCTGATATAGGAAATTAGATAGTGATCGATCAATTGTCTACAATGATGTTCCAACACATCAAGGGATGGAACTTATTGACACGCTTTGGTATCTTGTCTCTTGAATTGCCTAGTGGATTCAAGTTGTTAAGAGATGAAATATTGTACATTTTCATTATTAATTTGTTTAAATTTCATAATATCCCTAGCGATGAAAATTCAAAGGTTTAAGGTCCAACAAAACCTCTTAATGAAGTGCCCCTACCTCAGCAAGGTCTGCATGACCTCCCACTCTAGGATCGTTCATAATGTTGAGTCGAACAGACTCTTCGAGTCCCTGCTAGAACCTCCACAAAACAAATCCACAAGTCCATGTGTGAAACCTCACCCACACGAACTAGCACCGGATGCAACTTTCCTCCATGTGACCACCGGTTGTGACCACATGCCTATCTAAAAGGTGCTTCATGATCTCAGACTTTGGGTGTTTTGTTGTGAACCAACCCCGACTCTTCCCATCCCTGAACTCCGAACTAAGAGCCTAGTGGATGCTAGCTACGTTCCTTTGACCTCCAACGATGTGACCTTCGGCTATGACCCAGGGCCCAACTACTGAGCGCTTTGGGGATTTTCCCTTCACGTCTCCCAAGGATGGCTTACCTCTTTTCTCTCGAATTCCAAACCATAAAATTATCTTTGTGTCAGATTGACAGTCCACGACCTTCCTCGATCCAATGGCTATGATGACATCATGAACTCAGACTTCACGAGTTTCCACTTTTCCTACCTCCAACCCTTTCATTTTCTAAATCAACGAAGCATTGATCTCTCACCATGTGTCCTCTCTCAATGAACGATCAAGATTTCTTCGGCTACTGACTCTTCAAGTATTCTCCTCAACCCATTCCGAACTATGTGGATCTTTTCCACGTGCCCCCTAGATCCAACGGTTCAGAATTACTTCGTGCTTCAGAGGTTTTCAACTATCCTCCTTACAAATCTTTTGAAGTCTGAATCCTTGAACTCTCGGATCTACCTCCACCTGTCCCTCTCAAGGATGGACGGTTCCGATAGACTTCAGAACTTCAGGACTTCATGAGTTTTCTCTCCTATGAGATCGAACTAGGAAATCCTCTAAATTCACGAAGTCGGAAGAACTTCAAGTTTAAGGCATGCATTACTTACTCAGATCCAACTGTTGTCGATCCATGTGCCTTGATCCGATGGATAGGATTTTTTCGCCCCCTTGTTCTCCTCCTCCTGTATGGACTCTGATCCAATGGCCCAAATTCTTCACAGTGCTCAATCCAACGACCATTGTTTCTCCTCCTCCTGAGCTTATGCTTTCTTCCGACTTGAAAGAATTTCTAAGTGTCAAAGGCTATAGCCTTTGAAATTTCTCCTATGAGCCCGATGACTTTGGGTCTCGTCGATGCTTTCCCTCTTGAGATTTTGTGAATGGGATCTAACCTCGGCCCTTATGCATCTTTCAAAATAATTTTTGGTGTCCTCTTGGCACGTTCTTTTCTTGACCTCCTGAACTTACGAACTTGAAACAAGTTCACACTTATGCACACTCCTTGTGCTTGACTAGCCTTCAGATGGTTCTCTTTCAACACTTCGTCTGAGTGTTGGCCTGGTTCACTCCTTGCATAGGTCTTCCTCCAGAGTATTCAACATCTCTGTTTCCTCCTTGAATTTCAACCGCTCAGACCTTGAAGGTCTCTATCCCTTTCTCTCCTCAAAGGGATATAAGTTCCCTCTTGGCAACTTCTACTCAATCACTCCTTGTTGAACTTAAAGAGTGTTCAGTAACTCTGTGAGTGTCTTCTCTTGGACAATTCTCTTCTCTCTGAACTCAAATAGAGTTCACCTATGCACACTTTCACCGGCTCGATGCCCACCTGGTAGAGCTTTACAGAATATTTAGTAATTATGTTTCTTTGTACTTCCTCTACATAGTCTCCCCTCCAAGGTATTCAGTAACCTTGAGGCTCCCTTGAGTTTGCAAACTATTCTGGTGTGCCCTCCTAGCACATTCTTCCCTGAACTCTATTGACATTCAAATGTGCACTCCTTGCGTTGGCTACAAAGTTTCCAATACTCTATTGTGCACTCCTTGCACAACCTAAAGAACCCAGAAACAATTTCAACAAACTCACAGATAGAGAATTATATCTTCACCCTGCAGATGGAAACTATTCATACATCTACAACATATGCATATAAACACATAAAAGACAACATTCAAATGCATAAACACACAGACAATTCATGGGTAGGAAAATCTTCTTTGTATTAATATTAGAATGTTTGTATAGATGTTTACAAAGACTAGAGTACAACATAGTCTTAGTTCTCTCTTCTCTTTCTCTTCTCTCTTCCTATCCGTCCTAATGAAATTTGATACCAAGATATTTTTACAAAAGAGGGGCTTCTCGAGCTCTCCCTCCAGGCTACCTACTCTCATTAATTACATTGAATTACATTCAATGGACATC
>JASDQU010013553.1:52112-71494 GCA_032191745.1 Picea mariana | reverse complement strand
CCTGGGGTGGAACAGGCATGTGGGGAATGAGGGTCTGTGGGTAGTGAGCGTGGGAGATTCCTGGGAGAGCTTTCTTCTTGGTGGTTGTGTATGTGCTATCTTTCCTGTAACCTCAGCCTAGCCTAGGATTCCTTGCCTTGGGGTGAAGCTAGGTCCCATCTCGGGGGTGACCCACTGTTGAGATGATGAACAGTGTGGTCTAAGGCTGGGAGGTTTGTGGAAGGCCTACACTTGGTTGGTGACTTATACAGCTGTTAAAAGATAAGTATTTGAATTATGCTTTAATCATGTTGGCATGACTGTGCTGTATATATTATCATGTTTTCCGCTGTGTAAATGAATTACTGTTGAATGCTATGGCTTGTTTAATTGTAATAGTAACTTATATATTTTACTCTAAGAATTAAGTGTGTTTAATTGTGTTAAATGCATGTGGTTATAATTTTGTATAAATTATGTAAACATTCATGTATAGAATGGTAACGGAGAGGTCAGAAAACCTCGGTAGTGAAAAGGTACACTACATCTACTGTATGGAGACATACAGTCTCCATAACAATCATCTGATATCAACCTGCATAGAAAACATTGTTATGATATAAACTGAATCATCTAGGCCATTCTTCCACTCACATCTGTGAGATCTGGAAGAGCATTTTCCCTCAGAGTAGAACATCAATGATGGGATATCTGGACTATTCTTCTCAAGCAAGGAAGAACAATTGTCCTGATTTCTGAGCCTAGATCATTCCCTATCCTGGGCCATTCCTCCAGCACTAAATAAAGTGCAACCTGGAGACAATGAGTCTTCCCTAGGTAATGTCTGTCCTTGATTTCTGAACCTAGACCATTCACCTATCTGGGCCTTTCCTCCGGCACTAAATAAAGTGAAACCTAGAGAGAATGAATATTCCCTAGGGAATGATTGTCTAGACCATTTCCTAAGGAAATTACTATCCTGCACCAACCTCCAAAACAGACCATTCTTCGAAACTTTTCACAACTTTGAGCTTCGAAAGAATGATTGTCCGGTGAGGTGGAACAGTCTTCTTGACCACTACTAAGAGTGTCCGTCAAGAAGAGAGACTGTCCTAGACCATTCCCCATGTTAACCACAATGGAAAATCATTGTCTATGGTACATCAACAATCCATCGAACCATTTTCATTACAAAATGATAATTCGATCTGGACCATTTTCCAAACTAGAAAATGCTTGTTCGTCAGAAATATCAAACCACTTTTTGAACTGGAAAGGGACTGCCCAAGATGGACCATTTTTCAAACTTGAAAGTGAATGTCCTCAATTCAACGATATGTCAGTGCTCCCTCCCAACCTGAAGATTCATTTCTTCCCTTTCAGCTAAGGGAGTTATTTCCACGATCCCCAATTTGTCTTGGAAATATGTAAACTTTATTCTGGACAAAGGCTTTGTCAAGATATCTTCTTTCTTCTCATCTATGGGAATATATTGGAGCTTTAGTTCTCCTTCCTGGAATTTATCTCAAATAAATTAGTATTTGATCTCAATGTGTTTTGACCATTCATGAAACGCTGGGTGTTTTGATAGCCTTATAAAACTCTGATTGTCACAGTGTATTATGGTCGAATCTGGAACCTGATCAAATAATCTAGAGATTATCTTTCTCAGCCATATTGCTTATGTACATGCCTCACATGCTACGATATATTTTCTTCTGTTGTGATGAGTGTGAAAAACTTCAGTTTCCTGTTGCCCCAATATATCATAGCGGAGCCCAAGCTGAAACACATCCCTGAATTACTCTTTCTATCTTCTACACTTCCTACCCAATCTGAATCTGTGAATCCATGAAGTTGTATATCACTGGATGTTGTATATATTAAACCATAGTTTAGTGTCCCATGAATAAATATTAGAACATGATCTGAGCTATCCAATGATCATGTCTAGGTTCCACTTGGAATTGTCTTAGTGTGTTCATGGAAATGCAAATGTTTGGTCAAGTATTTACCAAATACATCAATGACCCAATCAATTGTCGATATAGTGATGGATCTACTGGATCAGAATATGAGTCTCTTACTTTTCTTATATCTTTGGTCATAGGAGTGTCCATGAATTTGCAATCCAACATTCTAAATTTCTAAAGAATATTTATTGCATACTTTCCTTTTCCAAGGAATACTTCACCACGCTTCTGCCATACTTCTAGTCCTAAGTAGTAATGCATGAGACCACGATATTTCATGTCAAACTTAGAATCTAATTCCTTTTTTCACTGGATGATGAGAGGGTCTTCACCTATTAGGAATATATCATCAACATATAGCAGTAGAATCATAGGTGCATTATTCACGACTTTGTAGTAAATATTTGGATTTGCATGACTTTTGGAGAAACCAAGTCTCATTATGTAGTTGTTTATTCTGGCATACCAAGCTCTTGGAGCTTGCTTGAGTCCATATAAATCTTTCTTTAGTATGAAAACATGAGTATCTCTAGAATGTACTTCAAACCCTTGAGGTTGTTTAATGTATACTTCTTCTTTGATTGCTCCATTGAGGAAAGTTGTCTTTACATCCATCTGATGTAAACTCCATCCCATGGAAGCAACAAGAGACATGATAGCTCTAATGGAAGTATATCTAGAAATCAGAGAAAATGTTTCATCATAGTATTCCCCCTCCTTCTGGTAGAACCCTATAGCTACGAACCTTGATTTATATTTATCCACGCTTCCATCTGCTGCATGTTTGATCTTATATACCCATTTTGAAGTTACTACTGATTTTTCTAGGCACAATTTCCCATACATCATTTTTCATGATGGACTAGTGTTCTTCTGTCATGGCTTCTTTCCATTGTTTCTTCTTAACTGCCTCTTCAAATGTGGTAGGTTCTTCGTCTAGAATATTTTTCATACATGTTGCATAGATGGAGAATATTTTGGGCTTCTTACTTTTTCCGAAGGTCCCACTTGGGGCCTTGAGTCTTTTTGCTTCTTGTATGATAGCTTCAAGCCAAGTTGGTCATTTCATGGTCTTAGGTATTATGTTTGAATCAATGGTCTGACATGGTTGCATCGAATGATCAATTTGTTCCTTTTCTTCATTCCAGTTTTTTGGAAGACATGTGCCTTCTTCAATAGTCTCTTCATACTCTTCTTCTTATATAGTTTCTTCTATGGATTTCTTGAAATCCATATTTTCATTGAAGGTCGCGTCTCTTCTTAATTCAAGCTTATGTTTTTCAGAGATATAGATTCTAGAAGCCTTGGATGATTCACTATATCCCACGAATATTCCCTTCTTTCCTGAGGGTTCTAATTTAATCCTTTTGTCCTTGGGAATGTGAAAGTAAATAGGGCATCCAAAGATTCTTAAGTTTTCCACATTAGGTTTCTTTCCTGAGAAGGCTTCTTCTGGAGTCATGTCCTTCAATATGTGGTGAGGACTTCTATTCTAAACATGTATTGTTGTCATGGCTACTTCTCCCCATAAGAACATAGATAAACCTTGATCGTTTAGTAGTGCTTTCATGGTTTCCTCAATAGATGTGTTCTTCCTTTATGATACACCATTTTGTTGAGGATTATGAGAAACCATCATCTCCCTCCTAAACCCTTCCGATTTGCAAAAGGCAATGAATTCCTTTGATGTGTATTCTCCTCCATTATTTGTTCTCAAGGTCTTGATTTTCTTGTTTGTGAGGTTCTCTATCTCTGCTTTGAATTCTTGAAACTTGTTGAATACTTCATCCTTTGTCTTCAAGAGATATAACCAAGTCTTTCTTCAGTAATCATATATGAATATTACGTAATAAAGAGAACCTCCTAGATATTTGACTGGCATTAGACCGTGGACATATGAATCTATTAGATCTAGAATCTCCTTAGGTCTATTGTTGCTTCTTGGGAATGATTTCTTGATATTCTTTCCAAGAGCACATCCTTTGCAAATTCCTTCATGTGTAGACTGTAATTATGGTATTCCTTCAACCATGTTTTTGAGAAAGGGAAATGTTTGATAGTTAATATGAGCATACCTTCTGTGCCAAAGTTCATTGGGATTGACTTCATCATGTACAAGAGCTTCTTCATTCTATTCTAGTAGTCTATATAGATTTCCTTCACGGGTTCCAATAACCCTAGCATTCTCTATGCTGGAGTCTTTGTGCCAAGATAACACTTTTCCATCTATGAAAGATATTATGTTTCCTTTTTCTTCTAGGAAAGATATGGATACAAGATTCTTTTCTAAACCAGGTACATATAAGACATTGATCAAATGAACATTGTTACCTGTTTTCAACTTGATGGAGGCTTGTCCAAATCCTTCCATTGGGTAAGTGCTTTTGTATCCAAGGTCTACCTTGTACGATGTCATCCTTTAATTTAGATTTGAGAGTCTGGATTGATCTCCCATAATATTTCTAGAAGCTCCACTGTCAATTATCCACATGTCATCTTCAATCATTCCTGTGAGTGTTGAGTAGTGAAGATGACTAGTCTTTTCATTCATGACTTTAGTTGACTAGTGACTAGTCACGCTTTCATCCAAAACTTCAACCTTGAAATTTCTGCCTTCTAAGAGTGCCAAGAGGTGCACTCGACTAAGGCTCACTTCAATACCTTCTTCTTCAGCGAGATGTTCCATCATAAGGTGTTGGATCGGGGTTTTAGGGTTTCTGCAACTGCACCTACTTGTAACCCTAGCGACAGTGTCTTGGAAGCTTCTCCTGCTAGCAAACCCTAGAGCAGTTATTCAATGAGATTATTATCCTAATGTCTATGCTTCCTTCCTACAGTTAGAATTAATGAAGGAGGTGTGGGCCCATAACTTGTTAGAATGTGCTTTTTTTACCATAGATAATATCAATATTGTCACCAAACCATAGGCCGAAGCCACCCTTCGAACACCTTGACCTTGTCAAACAGAAGAATCTTGGTAGAAAACCAATGGCCAAGAAAGGATAATGCACCAAGCAATAAGTAACCAAATCTGATCAAGGAGTCCAACCCAGAAAGATAGAAACAATGGCTTCAAAATTGGCCGCAACACCTTCTCCAGGACTTACGCACAAGACTATGAGATTGCAGTGTGCATAAGTGTCTCTCTACAATTCTAAGATTTTGTGTGTAAAGTGAAGTCTGGTGCCCTGTATTTATAATAGCTCTGGAAGACTGCCTGGGCCTACTTCTCATTCTGGGTACTAATTAATTCATATTAATTATCTCTCTTAGCCGACATCTCTTCTAGGGTTACATTCACTTCTTTTCTTGCTTCTGGAATATTATAATCTTGTCAAAGGTCACAATGGAGGTTGATACCTCCTAAAGTTACCATAATATAAAAAATCACTACTAAGGGTGATTGTATTCCCCCTATTCACTTCTTTTCTTGCTTCTGGAATATTATAATCTTGTCAAAGGTCACAATGGAGGTTGATACCTCCTAAAGTTACCATAATATAAAAAATCACTACTAAGGGTGATTGTATTCCCCCTATCCCTGTTTTATGTAGAAAAAAAATAAAATAATACAACACATATCTGACGTATTCATCAACAGACAACTCAACGTGAAACTCAAACTCATGTCATTCGTACAAATCATTTTCCTCCGCAACGAGAGAAAATGGTTGTTTGTAACCCTATACCTCTACATGGAGGAACTCCGACTAGTCCTAAGCAAGGGGGAATTACATTGAATTATAGTATTTACATGTGTTATAGGGATGCTCACATCTGAATTACAGATTGTAATTATGATGCACCTATGGCTAGATCATCTAATAGGGAAACATGGACATCCCTAGTGAATAACCGTCTTAAAATGTAGAATTCATCCAATGATATGATGCTTCACCTTCTAGAGGGCATGTTACAAATTTTTTTGTATAATTATAATGCAAGAGGTAGTAAACAATATAGCATTGTTGAAGATTTTTCTTAGGTGCCTTATGCCATGTCTATATTAGAGATCTTCAAATCCATCCCATGTACTAAAAAGAATTTTTGAATTCTATTGGGGGAATATATCCTTTATATTCTTGATTTATTACATTTGATCTTTAACAAACCACACCTAGACTTCCTCATCGATCCTGCTTTCAAATTTAGATATATTAATGTCGCATGAAATTTTTAGGTGTGTGAAAAATGATGTGGTGTCTACCTGGATTATGTCATTGTCATGTTGGAAATATCTATGTTCTCTCAAGATTATATCTTCTATCACCTTGTTGAAATCCTTTGATGGATGATATTTTAAGCCGCATGGAATTATTCTTTCCCTTCTATTTGAACTAAGTAGTAAAATTTTCACAATCAAAGTATAAATTTTTTATGCTCCTCTTGTTTAAAATATACTATTGGGATGAAGCTAGATGTATGTGATGAATATTTTGATGTCTTTGGTGTTTCACATGATTAAATTCCCTCATTAAGGGAAGATAATCACTTTTGACAAGCTTAAATATGTGGGGGGTTTTAGACACTTAGGAGTTAGTTAAGTTCAACTTGGTTTAATATGTATTTAGGTAAAAGTGTGTTTCTTTAGTATGAATTAGTGTGAATTTGTAGTTATGTAATCTAACAATAACAATATGTTCAAGACATAGAGTGATCCAATGACTCATATTATCCTCAATCTTAATGGATTTATTCATCCATCGATTAACACCTGAATTATCCATGGTATCTATTTAAAGAGAATGGAGGTTCATTTTTTGATGATCGATTTGAGAAAATATCTTGTAAAATATTTTCTTTTGGACTAATATATTGCCTCAAGTGGCCACATTGGTTTGGGTCATCGATTTTTTCCCTCTTCGAGTGTGTTAACCATGTAAAAACATTAGTGTATTTATATTTGATCTAGTTGTGTGAGTGGTTATTGAAGGTGTTCATCTTGTGTGGGAATACCTTGTTTTGTTGAACATGGTATGAAAACCCATTTAAACACCCACTCATTGTTGATCATTGCAGAAATCCATAAATTCCTTTGAAGTAAACTCTCCTTCATTATCTGATATCAAACATTTGAGTTTTAGTATGTTTCATTTTCAACCATTTCTTTGTATATCTTGAATTTCTCGAATGCTTATGACTTCATCCTGAGAAAAAAAACTATAGTCATCTGTGTATAATCATCAACCAATAACATAAAATACTGCTCACCTTTCAACCCATTTTTTCTAGTTGGTCCAACTAGATCAGTATGCACAATTTCCAATGGCTTTGTTGTGGATTATGCCTTTGACTTGAAGTTGGTCTTCGTTTTTTTTCCTTGCTGAAAATGATTGCATAAAGTGTTGGTTGGCTTTGTGATATGGGGAATTTCTATGACTGCTTCCTTTTTGCTGACTTTTACAAGGTTATCAAAGTTTATGTTACCCATTTTTTTGTACCATATCCAAACTTCATCTTCCTTTCCTAGAAAAAACTTTTCATTTCCAATTTCATTTAATAAATATATGTTGATTGAAGTTCTTACAGTTGTTGCAACCACTCTACCTGAACCTTCTTTTATTATCTCACACTTCTATGAATCAAACATAAGTTTGTGACCTTGGTCACACATTTGACTTACACTCAAAATATTGTGTTTCATATCTTCCACTAGTAGACCTAAAACATCCTTTGTTTTGATCCCAAAGTTCCCAAAAAATCAGGAAATATTGAATAATATGAGGTGCACCAAGTAGGCCCGGTAACTAAATGACTTAGTGATGTAAACATTTGACAATTGGAAGTTTATGACTTCTTGTAGGAACTGTCAATAATCAAATTTTATGAGGGTGATTGAATCTAGTGGACATAAGAGAGAAATCATCCCTACAATGGTCTCATGCACTAATCTATCATGTCCATATCTAAAAACCTGAAAAATCATGGCAATAGTCTTTTTGGTTAGTTCAAGGAAGATGGTGGATTGGAAAGGAGGTGGAACAATTGGTAATGGGGAATCTTGGGCTAATAGATTACTCAACATTTTCTCTCTTTTAGACTGTGACAATTCTTGGTACTTAGAGTCAAACTCATCATCATCCATGGTTTCATATACAACATGGTCTAGAATTTGGAGCATTTTGGCAATGGATTCTTTATTTATTTTAGAGACTATCCTAAAATCATGTACATAAATTATTTGTTGCTTGTCCACCTGGTAATTAACAACACACCAATTCACTAATTCTGGAAGGTGATAATTTTGTGGAACAATTGATCTGTCCAGGTTTGATTCCCATAATTTCAAGTAGTTTCAACCATTCTTAGAGTTAACCTAGGCTCTCTAAATTAATTAGTGAAGGTCAGGGATAGATAGTACAGGGTTGAAAACATCTCTTTCCTTTTTCTTCAAGTGGTCATTATATACAATCATTTTCTTGGATGGTCAGATTTTTATAGGGTTCAATTTAGTGGCCATTTGATTACTTTTAGGAGAAAAATAATGGCTACCTTTCTCCATATATCTTCATTTTAAACAATTTGAACACAATTGAAATAAGGAAATGAGAATAGTACCCAAAATTATTTGTCGAAGGATAATTTGGATGCTTTTACTAGAGTTCATTATACTCGTAACAATGTTTATTGTCTAAGTTTACCTCATTTTCTTGGGGGGTAATTGTTTGAAACATTAAAAAAAAATTCTTTGGATTACATCGACGCAACACATTATTTATTTGGCTTACATCACAGTGGTACCTATCATCAATTTGTGCATTTTGGGGGTGAGCTAAAGTGGTTTCATAATACCAGTCATGCATACCAAAATGAATAAAGTGATGACATGTTATCACCTGTTAATACAATGGTTCCAAATTTAGGTCTCTGGCCCATTGTTATCCAGCATGCACTTTCATTGGACGAAACAAGATGAGACCCTTGATCTTGGATCTATACCAATGGTCTGATCGTGTATGTTGAATTTTCATTTTGAACCTTGTTCACTCTCTATTGTGTCTATATAAATTTCCAAAGTGATGTAGTATATAATGTATCAAACCTAAAATAACGAGTGAATGATAGGGAAAAATTGAAACAAATGGAACTCAAACATAACCAATGTGAACCACTCAAAAAGAAGAAAACAACTATATGATCTACATTCACTATCTATATAAGTAATGAGGGTATATATCAATGATATTATGGGGTCGATCCCTTTGACGCACAAGTGGGGTCAATATCTCCTTGTCCTAGTGTTCTCCTCTGTGCACTCTTGTTACTGAGAAGTGTCAATCTAATGAAAATGTCAATGGGTTGATCCACTCTGCATGTATACTGGCAGGTGGGGTCTATCCAATATAGATTGCAGTGGTTTTCTCCTATTCCCACTCTCCTCACTGGTAGGTGGGGTTGAAAAATGCAGTTGTCAACCGGTTTTGGAGATGGTTTATTTACTCGGATTTCGATGGCTTCGTGTTTTTTATGTTTGAAATGTGTATTTTATATTTCTTTTAATTTTTGCTTATTTTTTATTTTTTATTTGTTTGTAATGTAATTTAAACTCATATTTGTATTAATTATGTGTTTTATAGTCATATGTAAGGGTATAGGGCCGAAGTTGAGGTAGTTTTAGATGGATGGAGAATGAGAGGGAGAGAACTAGATGGAGTGAGAGAGCCAACAAGGGATGTCTATTTCATTTTTAACAACATTGTTAGCACGTGCCTCAGTTTTCCCTGCCACCTGAAATATGTATACAAGATTCATTGCATTCATGAATTTTCTCATAAGTTAGGGGCATAAGTCAGATATGGAACATTCATAGGGATTTATTCATATTATTTGTCTAACACATATAACTCATGAAACCACGATCTAGGTTGTAATCATGCATGGTTTCTCAATATTTTCCCCAATTAATATTATGCAGGCCCCATGGTGAACAATTGTGACATGTGGGCTTAGAATTGAAAGTGATTTGAGGCATACAACAATGGTTAGAGAACTAGGTTGGAGGTGTATGGGTATGGTCAGGACCCTAGGATATTCTCTCATATAATATATATCTTGAATAATTTAAATTACTCTCTCTCTCTCTCTCTCTCTCTCTCTCTCTCTCTCACACACACACACACACACACACACACACACACACACACACACACACACTTTCACACACTCTCTCTCTAACCCCCCTCTCTTTATTACTCTCTCTCTATACCCCCTCTTTGTCTTCCTCTCTCTTCCTCTCACACTCACACTTTCTCTCATATATCA
Organism: Picea mariana; assembly: GCA_032191745.1. Taxonomy (NCBI): domain Eukaryota; kingdom Viridiplantae; phylum Streptophyta; class Pinopsida; order Pinales; family Pinaceae; genus Picea; species Picea mariana. Next base: position 61,280 of record JASDQU010013553.1, on the reverse strand, counting down.
ATTATGAGTATTTTAACTTACTTCATTTATATATATCACACTCTCGACCTCTCTTATTCTCTTCCTCTCTCTCCATTTCACTAGTCTCGTGTTATGAACCAAAGGGGGGCATATATATATGGATAAATGTATATGATATGACTCCAAGGGGGGGAATATATGGTCCTAAATGTACATATAATGTGTAAATATATATGCGATAGGGTAGGCCTAGTGATAAAGGGGCCTCATGTGAAAGTGTGAATAGCTATATATAAGAGATCATGTATTCATTATTCGGATGTGAATTGTGAAGTATGAATGATATTGGTTTATTTGGATGGGGTTCCCCTATTATTTAAGGAGTTATTTTGTAACTTATCTATATTGGAGTTGTGCTCCACGTTGACATTCTATACATGATGTGTAATTCTGTAATTTTATGATATTTTGAGTATTTGGATCATAACATTTGGTATCAAAACTCAAAGTCTTAGGGTTTCTCTACTACATCTGAGACACCTTGGAATTTTTAATATAATTTTTTTTCTATGGTGTTTCTGAAGGAACCCATTGGATAATTTTCATTATACGGATCAGGGTACGTGGGGTTAAAATTTTATCCCCTGAGGCCTTATACTTTCGAAGATATAACTTATGTAATATAGGGTTCCGAAATCATCCTGAATTTAGTCATCGCAGAATTTTCTATATAAAATTGTTTCTGTAACATTTCAGACCCTAAAGTCCTGAGGATATTCACAGAAATTATCACAATATATGTGATAAAAATTTCATCTTCTATATCATCCTACTTTTGTAGATACACCATGTGCAAGATAGGGTAGCTGACTAGTCCTTTTAACCAGTCTCAAAGAGGTGTTCCGGGTAAAATAACTATAACTTCTTCATGGAGAATCCAAATTGAGTGATACTAGTTAGCATGCACCTCAATATTACCTTCCACCTATAATTTGTATATGGGATTCATTCCAATATCCATGACCTAGACCATGACCTATACCTAAGCCATGACCTAGACCTACACGTAGACCATTTCCTAGACAATGGAAATACTATTTCTCTATCTCTCATTCACTCTTTCCCCTTATCTCTCTCTCTTCCACTAATCCTATGTCTCAATCCCACCACTCTCTCACTCTTTCTCCCTCTCATTCTAATCTCTCACATGCTCACTCACTTTCTCCCTGTTTCTCCCTCTTCCTCTCTCTTTATCCCCCAAGAAATTTTCCTCTCTCCCCCACTCCTCCCCCAAAACAACTATACATATAATTTCAAATTACAAACTATATAGATAAGTTCAAATAAAAAATATATAAAATAATAATAATCTTACTTTGTAATTTCAAATATATAATGTTAGTAATAAAAATTCATAAACATTGAGTCGTGCTTTTTTTAGGAATTTCAAAGTTTTAAATATGACAATATAAAAATTTAGACAAAATCAAAAAATAAAATTTATTAATGATTACAAATCATAATGTTTTCCAAAGTGCAACCTACTAATTATAAATCATAATGATTTTCCAACTACTACAACCTTAGTATATGTTGGCTGCCCAACTAGCATCTTGTTTTTCATTGTCCCTTGAAATATAAAATCGCTTCTTATACTCACTGCTTAGTATGCCTCTATGTGTTGAATTGTTTGATTTCTTTTGTACAAAGGTATGATTGTTGATGCCTATCAGTCTTGTTTGAATTATTATCATTTTCGTCAGAATATGTGTGGGAATTTTTTTATTGTTCTCCCTCCTCAATTTCATGACTGTGAAGCATGAAATTGAAGTTCTCTTTCGTGCAAATCATTGATCAAATTCTTGCGACTGTATCCCTTTACATGAGTTAAACATTACTGTTTTTTTGATTTAACCAATCTAAAGTATAATAAGAATATTATTGAAAGATGTTTAAATGGAAGACTTATGAATCATGTTGAAACAACCTAAGTAAAACCACTTCCTGCAAACTAAAATCGATTCCAGAATGTTTGACCTAGATCTAAACAAACTTATGAACTTGGATGTCAGGCTCGAGTTTAAAATTTGACTTCAACTATTTATTAACATGGATGATACGGGGTTTCATTAAAAGCTAACCTCTTTAAACATTCTCGACATTACTACGTCACCACCTACCATTGTCATATTAAGACACGACGTTAGTAATGTTCAATTAACTTTGAGTGACCTCTTGGATGCCATACAAATTATTACCTTTCCTGGTGTTGATATCCTCAAAATTAGGTTAGTAGTTCATGGAAATCCGTGAGGGTCTCATGGGTTTGTTAGCTTCGAACCTCTCTGTCTTCTATTCTATTGGAGATAATCAAAACTTGGAGTGGGAGATAATGGTAGAGTATCCTATAGTCCTCAAACATTTGTTTATCGTCACTTATGTTCACTCAATATCATTCATTGTTTATGGGTTTAGTTTGTTGTTGTTCCAGATTTCTCTCCTTCATGAAAACTATCTTTGTGTCTTCTGGTTTACCTTCTTCCAGTTTATGGCTCTCGTAGTTAGGATAGAGTTGAATGGCCCGCAAAACTTGTTGTCCCATGACGAAGCTACAAGTAATCTTTCCCAGGTTGGTTGGTTGGAGTTTATCCAATCATTCAATGGTTTTAATTTGGCAGTTGCCAGGGAATTACCCATAATTTTTTATGGCACAAAAGCCAAAATTGGGTATATTTAGATATAGGTCACAGATGAATTCATAGCTAAAGCAACATAAAAATGTGAAGGTATTCTCTGTTGATATATGAACGGCTGCAATACCATGTAAAAGGTATGTCATTAGAGTTGTTTAACACCTATTGGCATAGTTTATTGTTGATTATAAAGAATTTTTTCGCCTGTGAAGGACGATATGGCTTAGGGTTCCTATTCCACATACGTTTGTTATTGGTACTTTAGGGATTTATTTTGAACTTAACCTTTTACTTGCTTAAAATCCTGCAAAAAAAGTCAAAGTTTTATCAAAGGTTGAACCCTAACCCGAAGACCAGTTTGTTTCACCATGACCTAATTCACATACTAGTTGAATTCCACTTGGTTAGCACAGGGGACACTTGGCAAGGTTTTCTGATAAGAAATGAGTTCTTAACCCCTTAGTTTGACTCTGTCATCAATTTAACACAGGGTGTTGAGGTGCCTGTCTCTCCAAAAGCTTCACCTAATTTGTCTCATGATTTTCGAATTGAGATCCCGTTCCAAATTGAGTCTAGCATTTTATCTGATGCCCAAAAAGAGGAATTTACTATGGCTAGATTGGAACCCAAAAGACATGAGTGTGTGCCCAAGAAACCTTTAGAAAGCATCCTTATTCATTTAAGAAATCAATCATTAAATGTTGATGATCAATTGTAGTTTCTGAAGATAGCAGTTGAGGAGAAGCATAAAGAATAGGATAAACGACTTAAGAATTTGCAGGAGTTCTATGAATTTGATTTTAAAAACAAAAGAAATGGTCAAATCATGTCTAGGATAATACGGAACAAACATAAACATAGGAATGATCCTAGTCAAACCATTATAATATAATATCTAAACTCTTTTGAAACTACAAATCTAGACTCATCATAGGATAGTGATGAATGTTTAGCATGGATCCATAGGTATTACACAGACATCCACATTAATCAGGTTATAAATCAGAAAAGGGATCTTGAAAGAGAAAATCGAGAATTGAGGTATGAAATACAACAAAATGCTTCTTGGGCAAACAAGAAACCCAGAAAATTAGGAGGTATTATCATTAATAATTCAACTAATATCAATGCCATTATGAGATCACAGATGCATGAATCCTCTTTTTCCAATGTTTAAATTTGGTAAATAAATCTATGTTTTTTTTTATTTGATTTGTTAGTTAAGGAATTGTTGTTACATTGCTTTTAGACTAGCTACAAAATCAAAGATTATGTAGCTCGTCTAAAATTAATTAATGATATTTTTAATTGGATTTTAATTTTATTTTCAGGTCTCAAAAAAGGAATGGGAAGATGTCCTATGTCTTCTTTTCTTATTGAAGAATCGTAAAGTATTTCGTTTTAAAAAAGTAGTTTCTATTTCAAAAAATGTAGAATTGTTTTTTGACAATTGTTATAACAAATTTTTAAGAGTTGTTGTATACATTAATATTATAAATTCAAGTTAGGATTTGGTTTTAAAGATACTCTATTTTTTAAGATTTACCTCTATCATGTTGATATGAGAAGTAAATCATTGTGATGTTTAAATAATCGGTTACTTTTTATATGAGAGATGGTGAAAATTTTGGGAGATGTACTACTGGATATTTTTTTTTTAAGAATATAAGATCATACTTTAAGTAAGGCCTTCGTCCTGTAAGTTAAAGAGTTCGTTTTTATTATAATTATCTCTAATGATGGTTTATATTATTTGAATTAATTGATTATGAATTGATTTAAATTATCTTTAGTCTATTTGATCAATGCATGGTTCATTATTATCATCTATTTATTAATTTTTCCAATCTTTTATAGTCCATGATTCGAAATTATTAGTTCTAGGTGATTGTATTATCTTTGTGCCAATCTCAAACTGTATTGAAATTATTCATATAATTTGAGTTGGCACAGATTCGTTTAATCAAATGGAAATTTATTTCTTAATGTAAATGGTTATTCATGTCTTCACCTAAGATTAATAACATAAAACTTGTTCTTTATGTAGTGTCATTGAGACTTGTACTATCAAAGTGAAGTGAATTTCCCTTGATATTTTCATAGTCTTAGAATTATACAATTTTCTACTATCGATTTCTCTTAACATGCATATTGCAGGAGCAGTTTGGCACATAAAGATACAACCACAATTTTCTCTCTTAAACAATGGCCAGTTCTAGGTTAGTATCATTTTCTTATTTTATTTGTGAATGTAGGTTCACCTTTAAACTTAATACTTTGTTTATCTAAGTCATATTATTATCATCTACATTCACTCTTTTCTTTTCTTCTCCTTTCATAAGTAAAAGTAGATTAGTAATTAATATTAGATCTTTTCTTTATATTTTTCTTGATATTTGGTTCTATTTTATAACATTAGTTTTCCAAGGTTTCTTGCAAATCTTGCAATCTCTATTAATGTACACGTTGTATATATTTAGAATATAAATTTACACAGTAGATAGTTACGTTAGTTTCTTTATTTTACAGTTGACAATAGATTCCTTTACCAACCAATAGAGCCTTAAAAATCATCAGGGTGAGTCATCCCAAATGGCTTAGGTTACTTAGACAACCTCGGACCAAGATTTCCCTCACAATTGATGTTGTGTTCACATATTCTCATCAAAAATATCATAATTATTAACTAATTAAATCACCATCTAATCTTAATGACAATATTCATAATTTGATTTATTGATACAACCGTCAGTTGGAGCGAATTGTGTGATAATTCACACATGAAGAGTATCAAATTGTACTTTAGAAATCCAGTGAATCATTACAACTTATATAGATTTTCTCACTTGGTTGATGATCCATTTAAGGTTCATTTCGTTGATCTTTTGTATAAGAAAGACAATCAGATATTGGGCATTGTGAATCCTTACTATTAGCCTATCTAATGGCGATAGAAGGCTCAAATTACTGAAGAAAGGAGAATAATTCAAAGACTGGAATAATTTTGCAGCTACTACTAGTGTTACAAATTTTGTAGTTGTTGTTCCCGCAACACTAGTTATTTCAAAATTGTTCGTAGATACATTTCCTGAAGTTCCTACTCACTCATTTAAGAGTTCTTTTGAAGCAAGGGACAAAATGTTTAAATCTCATGAAAGGAATGAACAACCCACGATGGAATTTCAACTCATGGTTGAGAACAAACTGAACATAATTATGAATGAATTAATGGGTATTAAACATGAGATTCATGTTCTAAAATGTCCCACATGCTCAGCTGAGGATAATAATGGAGTTGGAGGCATTAGTCCATCTTCCTCTAGGCATAATGCCTACATTAACGAAGATAAGGAAATGGGTGATGCCTAAATACATACAAATCATTATATATTAGTCGTTTTAAGTTTAAGTATCGTGTTTGATGATGCAATTTAGATATATTTTGTAATTTTGATAATTCCATTATTTTATCTTGATACTTTGTATATATAATTTTTAATATAAATGACTTATGTTGTTCTTTTAATGACTCATCTCTTATTTGACCAGTGTCTATTGTATTTATCCAAAGGATAATTACAAGAAACATTCATTTGAAAAATATGTTAGAAATAGATTTTGTTTATAATTTCTTGGTTTCAATGTACTTAAGCCAATGCATAATTTCATATTTCCACTCATATGTATTAAATATTATGTTAATTTTTTGTAAGGAATTATAAATTCAGTTGAGAAAGAAGAATTTGTCATAAGAGTTTTTTTCCACAATAGACTCTTTTATGAATGAAAATGAAAAAATTACCTTGGTTTCCATCATAACCCACCATCCTATCATTCACCATAATGTTGTGAACATTCCTGCATGTAAATCATCCTTTTTGGAGTGTTATACTATGATTCTAAGTTTTACTCCTTTAATTGGTTAGTCTTTCAATCCTTATAGATAACTTCCAATGCCTCATGAATTGTTGGTTTATATCATTGGTCTCTTTGGTATCAGTTATTTCCTAGGTCCTTTAGTATGTCACTGTAATTTTCAAGAGATATTTCAAGCCTTTGTTGGCCATTCCTCAACTATATTCACTATCCATGTCAACCATTCCTTGTATGAAGTTGTATTTAATTCATCATCATGTTTAATTCTTTATCTCAAGTTATTGTCAAAGGATCCCTTCTCATTGGTGATCCTTCTCTTATCAATGAAAACACATTATTCTAGGAGGTTGAATGAGATCATTTATAGCACCTTGAGGCTTGTAGTAAGAAATGGTATGTTCCCTTGCAACTGAAAATGGGTATCAATCAAGGATCCCTAATTGATTGATTCTACTAGTACTCAATGCCAACACATTTATTCACATTGGTTAGAATGTACCTTAGTTCCCATTATCATTATCGATGGTTTAACTTGCATATAGATACAATATACCCTAATAGAACGCGACTAGGTGGATTCTCCCATGTTGAACTTCAACTCATTTATTCACGTGATTTAGATTCAAACCTATGTTGAGATGGGTTTGAAGACCTCAGGTTGTGGTGGCTTTCTTGCTACTTCCACTCAAGTTTATTCTCTTGTACTAGTCTCATGTAGTGCATTTATTTCCAGAGGACATTCTGATTTTGATCCAAATTGGATCATTATATTATTTTTCATCTATATTGATGCTTTTATAGTGAAAAAAAATTGGGGAATCGGCTTGTAAGATCACTTTAACGACAGGTCCAGTTTGGAAAATTTGGGTTTGAAACCTTTTGGAGCCATTTTGAGGAATCAAATGGAATTTTTTTTGGCTCAAATATTTTCTAGAAACATTTAGGACCCATTTATTTTATTTTACACATCGATACCTTTCCAACAGTGCAAAAATCATGTCAATTGGAGCTCATATGCAAAAGTTATGCATCCAACAAGTTAGCCTACCATGTTGACCACCATGGTACCAGAACATGCCATGTCACACCCCATTACTCATGCATATGGGGATATCCACATATGTAATTTCAATAATATTCTATAAGGTCAAAAATATTATCACAATTGAGGGCTGAGAAAGTCAAAACCCTACCCCTAGATGGGTATCGATCTATTTAAAACACTAGGACACTAGGAGAAGAGGGGTTTCCATTCTTTTGCATTGTATCATGTTTAATAGCTAAGCATAACAATTGGGAGTGGTATTTTTGAAGAATAACATAGGAGGAGAGATTTTTTATTATCCATACAAGACACAATGTGAAACGCTACTCCACAAAGAGTGTCTCTTTCTTTGTACTTGAAATTGAATAAACAATAGAAAATTAGTCTCACCTTCTAGTTTGGTTTTATCCCGTATTAGGTTCCACGGATTATATCTTGTGTTTATTTGTTGATGGTGTGTGAGTATTTATTTTTTATCTCTATTTTTTGCATTTCATCTATTTCATACATTTAAGTAGAAAAAAACAATAATTAAAGAATTTGATATCTAAAGGAAAGTAACCTTCACAATAAAGAATTCAATAATTCTATTAGATATGTTGTGACGAACTGTCCAAATGGAATATGCATGGCCATTTACAGATCAAATTTGTTCATTGATCTAGTTGTTCTCGTTATGTATTATGAGTTATTGATCCATTATGTATTTTTTCATGGCTGAACTATTATGATTGACATGGATACACCATGTATTCTTTTGTGGAAATGTTCTCTCCTTTTATATTCTAGTGGATACATCGTGTACTTGATTTGGAAACCATGCTTGTTAGCACCTTAGACTTGGTCTGGAAACCTATATAATACGTTGGTATTTCTTTGTAGTTACTTTCTTGATATTCAATCTATCATAGTCCTCCTTCATTCACTTGATCACTTCTATGGATTCTATAATGTATTTTTGCCTTCACATCCTCTTCAAACCTCTCATATTAAGGGGCATCCTATTATTCTCAAAATTGGTTCTCTGAATTATTTGAGTGGAGATGAGCCATTATTATTAGTTATTTCATTAAGGAGCACTTTTTCAATCCCAATTCAACTTTTAAATAACTTTATCTAGAATTATTTGTACAAGTAAATCTAAAATCTTTATTTGTATTATTGCTGAAAGTGGCTCTAAAAACTATGCAAGTGAAATTCCAAGTCTAAATATTTAATTATACACTTGTAGGGCCGTGATCTCTCTTTCCAACTAATGTGAACCTTTGTTTTCTTATAAAAGAAAGGTTTTTCATGAGATTGAACACTTTTTTTTGGAGATCTAGGACTCGTTATGCTAGTATTGGACTAGATCTTGGTAACTTCCCCTTGGTCATTGTTGTCCTTTCTTGACAAAGATTTTCCTTGACTTTGTAATGGATATTTTTAATTGAGTGGAGCCTAGTGGATCTACTTGTATCAACTTACCATACTGAGAAGGTAATATCCTTATCTTGAGGAGGGATTTTATACATGTGATTAAAGGTGGAGTGCTTGTTGTAACAAATATTTCATGTTTTCTTAATATTGATCTATCTAATCCCCCCCCCCCCC
>JASDQU010013553.1:36059-49957 GCA_032191745.1 Picea mariana | reverse complement strand
CACAGCTTTACAGAATCTTCAGCAATTATGTTTCTTTGTGCTTCCTCTACACAGTATCCCCTCCAAGGTATTGAGTAACCTTGAGGCTCCCCCTGAGTTTGAAAACTATTCTAGTGTGCCCTCCTAGCATGTTCTTCCCTGAACTCTGCTGAGATTCAGATGCGCACTCCTTGCATTGGCCACAAAGTTTCCAATACTATGTTGTGCACTCCTTGCATAGCCTAAAGAACCTGGAAACAATTTCAACAAACTCACAGATAGAGAATTATATCTTCACCCTGTAGATGGAAACTATTCATACATCTACAACATATGCATATAAACACATAAAAGGCAACATTCAAATGCATAAACACATAGACAATTCATGGGCAGGAAAAGATTCTTTGTATTAATATCAAAATGTTTGTACAGATTTTTACAAAGACTGGAGAACAACAAAATCTGAGTTCTCTCTTCTCTTTCTCTTCTCTCTTCCTATCCGTCCTAATGAAATTTGATACCAAGATATTTTTACAAAAGAGGGGCTTCTCGAGCTCTCCCTCCGGGCTACCTACTCTCATTAATTACATTGAATTACATTCAATGGCCATCTAGTCTAAATCAGATCTAGATCCCATCAACCTATTAGCCATTAAAGGTGATATTATCTTCTATCTGCACAAAGGCATCAACTTGTCTCTTCCAACCTTACAACATTTATTTGCATTTAATACAAATTTTAAAATTTTAAAACGAGGGGAAAATGAGAGGGATGGCGCCTCTCCCCTCCTTGAATGTGCTTTGATGTGTTGTCTAGCTGGCACATTGTTGAGGTGGAGTGATTATCCTGCATCATACTCCAGTACTGTGAAAAATTCATGAGCTCCTTCTCATGGGATTCCTAGCTCTGTTGAAATCCCCCTGGATCCCAAACTCTCCTTTTCAATTCTCCATCTGCTCCACTGCTTTGCTGATGTTGTTGTTGCTTCTTCTCCTTCCCTACTGCTATGGAAGGTTCTCCTCTTCTCAGCTTCCCTTTGCTGGCAGTTTCTTGTGCTGACCCCAACATCAACCTCATTATCTCCTCTATCACTCTATCCAGCTACTCCAATGGTTGGCTCATCTTATGCAGTATTTTCGGTTACAACTCTTCCTTCTCGTCAATGGGTATACCAACTTGATCCCTCCTGTTGTTTTCTTTTTCTTTTGTGGCCTTATATTGCCACCCTACTGCAGACTCCCTTTTTGCAGTCTCATCACTGAGATGCTGCTCAACTTCTTCCTCTGACAGATTGATTCCCGCCATTTCTCCTATTGTTTCAACTCCAGCTTCCTCCAGATATTCCTCAGGCTAGAATTCTACTTCATATTTGTTTGCATGCTTCAGTGTTGCAGTCATCTCATGTTCATCTTCCTGGATGAAATTTCTAAGCAATTCTGTTGAATGCTCTTCTCCTACAATTTGCATGAATGTCTCCTGGAAGTCATCTTCTAGTTCTAGATTGTTCAACCTATCCTGCAACATCTACAACTCCTTATCCCATGGAGTGAGAAACTCAATTGTGTGCCCCTTGTTTTATGTTGGGGTAAACATCAATGTCTGCTCCCTTTCCTCCTCTTCTTTGACAATCATTGGTGGTTATCCTTCTTCTGTTGTTGCATCTACAATGCATGTTATGGCCTCAACTGGGCTATGTGGTAGGAATATCTCAATTCCTCCAATGATCAAAATGCATTTCTGACCCTCCTCCATCAACTCTCCTTGTTGATATGAACTCCCAGCTGAGTTCACCTCTCCTCCCTTGCCCACCTAGCAATATGGGATTTCTCATCCGCCCTCCTAGAAGTCTATGAGATCAACTGATCTCACCTCATTTCCCACCTAGAAGTTCATGAGATCCAATGATCCCTCTTCATTTCCCACCTGGAAAACTGAAATTCCATCTCTTCCCTCCTAGCAGTATCTGAGATCCTTAGCTGATCTATTTTCCTCATCAGTGAGGCTTCTCCCAATCTCTGGTTTGCAAATGCAAACCTGCTCCTCTGTGTCACTGAGGGTTTCAACATGCCTCAACCACCTCCTTACTACCTTTTGTTGCTTTCTAGCCAACAAATTTTGAACATGCCATTTTACCTTCCTGCTCAGAGGCCATTCGTACCTCCAGTGTACCTTTGCCTCCTACTGCATACTTAATGTCAACCTCTCCATTTCTACTCTTATCTCACTGAGCTCCTTATCCATCTCATCTTTTATTTTATATTGGCAGTCTTCTCTTAGACCATGCCTATGGACTTCAGTAGCCATATTCACCTTCTACCTACCCTCCTAGAAAGTCTGTTGTTCACTCTGCAACCAAGAGCATCTCCAACTTCTCCTTCGCCTGAAATCTACAGACTAAAATTGTTCTTTGATACCACTTGATGCAGTGCCCCTACCCAACGGGTTTCTGTGTGACATCTCAGTCTAGGATCATTCAGAATGATGAGTCGGATCAACTCTTCGGGTCTTTGTTGGATCCTCCATGAAACAAATCCGCAGGTCCTTGTGTGAAACCTCACCTGCGTGAACTAACAACGGATGAAAGTTTTCTCCACGTGACCACCCACTGTGACTACATGCCTATCGAAAAGGCACTTTGCAATCTCAGACTTTGGGTGTTTTGCTGTGAACCAACCCCGACTCTTTCGATCCATGAACTCCGAATTAAGAGCCTAGCGGATGTTAGCTTTGTTCCTTTGACCTCTGATGATATGACCTCCGGCTATGACTTGGGGCCCAACTACTAAGAGCTTCAGGACTTCACCCTTTGCGTCTCCCGAGAATGGATTACCTCTTTTCTCCCAAAGTCTCAACCATGAAATTCTCTTTGTGTCAGATCTATGGTCAACAACCTTCTGCGATCTAATGGCTATGATGACCTCGCAACCTCAGACTTCGTGAGTTTCCACTTTTCCTACCTCCAACCCTTCTGTTTTGTGAATCAGTGAAGCATTGATCTCTCACCACGTGTCCTCTCTCGATGGACGACCAAGATTTCTTCAACTCTTGACTCTTCGGGTATTCTCCTCAACCCTTCCTGAACTACATGGATCTCTGCAACATGCCCTCTGGATCCAATAGTTCGAAATTACTTCGCGACTTCCTGCTTCAGAGGTTTTCAACTATCCTCCTTGCAAATCTTCTGAAGTCTAAATCCTTGAACTCTCAGATATGCCTCCACCTATCCCTCTCGATGATGGATAGTTCTGATAAACTTCAAAACTTTGGGACTTCGTGAGTCCTCTCTCCTGTGTGCTTGAACTCGAGAATCCTCTGAATTCACGAAGTTCGAAAGACTTCAAGTTTAAGGAACACACTACTTACTTGGATCCGACGACTGTCGATCCACATGCCTAGATCCTACGGACAGGATCTATTTTCCCCCTTACGCTCCTCCTCATGTCTAGACTCTGATCTAATGGTCCATATTCTTCACAGTGCTCGATCCAATGACCACTATTGCTCCTCATCCTGAGCTTACGCTTTCTCCCGACTTGAAAGAATTTATAAGTGTCAAAGGCTCAAGCCTTCAAACTTTCTTCTGCGAGCCATATGACTGGGTCTCGTCAATGTTTTCTCTCCTGAGCTTTTGTCAATGGAATCTGACCTCGATCTTTCTGAGTCTTTCAAAAAAAATTTTGGTTACCGCCTGACACGTTTTGTGCTTGACCTCTTGAGCTTACAAACTTGAAACAAGTTCACACCTCTGCACACTCCTTGTGCTTGACTATCCTTCAAATGGTTGTCTTTAAACACTTTGTCCGAGTTTTGGCATGGTGCACTCCTTGCACGGGTCTTCCTCCAGAGTATTCAACAACTTTGTTTCCTTCTTCAATTTCAACCTCTCGGACCTCGAAGGTCTCTGTCCCTTTCTCTCCTTGAAGGGATATAAGTTCCCTCTTGGAAAATTCTACTCAATCACTCCTTGTTGAAATTACAGAGTGTTCAGTAACTCTATGAGTGTCTTCTCCTGGACACTTCTCTTCTCTCTGAACTCGAACAGAGTTTACCTATGCACACTTGCACCGGCTCGATGCCCACCTGGCAGAGATTTACAGAATCTTTAGCAATTATGTTTCTTTGTACTTCCTCTGCATAGTCTCCCCTCTAAGGTATTCAGTAACCTTGAGCCCCCCCCTGAGTTTGTAAACTATTCTGGTGTGCCCTCCTGGCATGTTCTTCCATGAACTCTATTGACATTCAGATGCACAATCCTTGCGTTGTCTACAGAGTTTTCAATACTCTATTGTGCACTCCTTGCATAGCCTAAAGAACCAAGAAACCATTTCAACAAACTCATAGATAGAGAATTCTATCTTCACCCTACAGATGGAAACTATTCATACATATACAACATATGCATATAAACAGATAAAAGACAACATTCAAATGCATAAACACACAAACAATTCATGGGAAGGAAAAGATTCTTTGTATTAATATCATAATGTATGTGCAAATTTTTACAAAGACTGGATTGTAACAGAGTCTCAGTTCTCTCTTCTCTCTTCCTATCCATCCAAATGAAATTTGATACCAAGATCTTTTTACAAAAGAGGGGCTTCTCGAGCTCTCCCTCTAGGCTACCTACTCTCATTAATTACATTGAATTACATTCAATGGCCATCTAGTTTGAATTGGATCTAGATCCCATCATCCTGTTAGCCATTAAAGGCGACAATATCTCCTGCCTGCACAAAGGCATCGGCTTGGCTCTTCCAACCTTACAACATTTATTTTCATTTAATACGAATTTTAAAATTTGAAAACGAGGGCAAAATGAGAGGGTTGGCACCTCTCCCCTCCTTGAATGCGCTTTGATGTGTTGTCTAGCTGGTGCATTGCTGAGGTGGAGTGACGATCCTGCATCACCTCTAGTTCAAAGATGAAATTTTTTGAGTTGCATTAATTACCATTTCTCCAAAAAGTTTCTAGACTTCTTTTCTCTTCATAGTCCCCATTTTATTTTGAATGTTGGAGTTTTGTATTTTTGTATAAGGGTTAACTCATTGACATTTTGATAGTATGATAGTTGTTGTGATAAATATAGGGAAGGGTTGTATATCTATTAATGTAATATAGCACTATTGTGATTGATTTTGGTAGATCTAGGTTTGTCTCAAGATAATAAGGTTTATGTGTTATTGTGGTGTGTTTATCACATTGTATCTTAACGGAATTTGAATGAAAATTATGTGTTGTTCTTCTAATGGATCTAATAGTTTGTCTGCAAAACATTTTTTGTTGAGTTACATCTCAGGGATTTAGCCTATATTTCTATGTAAAATACTTGCATAAACCCTCGAAATCCTTACCATAATAAGCATGGGAATATGTTTGTGTATATAGTGGACTCTACATTGATTTTCATTGTTTGTATATTTGCATATTGTAGTGTTATATGTAACCTCTTTTCTTAGAATTAAAATTGAAATTGAAATTGAATCGTAATTTATTTAAATATTTGATCTCTCTTGTAGGAAAGTTAGAACTTTTAAATATCCAAAGAAATGTCTTCATGTGTTGCTCAATACCCTCACATGAGACCCAAGAGAAATCCCAAGTTCCCTCTTGAGTCCTTCAAGGATGATAAGAGCTTTGTTGTTGATGTTAAGGTCATGTCCAAGGCAACAAGGGACTGAATATGGAAGTATATGGTAGCTATTAATTGCCAACAACACCATTCTCATACACTCATTAAATTCTAGATGTCACTAGCATCCTTGGAGTTGTTACCCCTAGATATAATTGCATTGGTGGTGAGAATGACTTCAACGTATACTTATCCATGGCCTAAGGAAGTGTTACACTCCCTTCAATGGAGATGATCTAATGGTTCAAAAATAAATAGTATGTTCAATCCCATGGAATCAATCCTTGTGCTTGTGAATATGAGTCTACACCAAATCACTAGATGATTGTTAAATCTAGTAGTTGGGCATTGGGTCGCGATCTAAAGGCACTATTTCTTTTTTCTTTTTAGTTGCTACATTATACCTAAGTTGGACCTAGATATTAAGTTTTCTTACTCCTCATGCAAGGTTGTACGAGAACACAAATAAGCTAAAAAAGTGTTTTATCTAGAGTTCCCTTACTCTTTGTGGATCATTTTATATTTCAATATAAAAAAATAGTTAATTCCATACTAATATTAAGAGAGATTATGGTGAATGGATGAAGGTGGGTCTAACATTCGACAAGAAAGGTAGTAAAAATGCTCTCCTCAAACCCTTGATTCATAAATAATCTCAATTTAATCCATGGAGAAAGGTTGTAAAAAAAATCTATGTCGATGACTTTTATAAGCCCTTAGTCAAGGTATTTTAAAATCTAGAGGGTTTAAAATCTTAAAACTTTATTTATTTTTGTAGGTTTTCACATGCTACAAATTCTAAAGGGTAGAATCCCTTCATCTCTTCCATAGAAGGTGGTGAATTTCCTATTGATTTGTCATGGAATCTTCTAGGCATATAATTTTCTATTTTGAATTTCATACTATATTTTTACTTTTATATTTTTAAAAACTTATACAATTTTTTTAAATATTTGAGATATTAGTGGATGTTTAATCTTATTTCATAACGGTATTTATATTTTTTGGTTTTACATAAACAAGAGAGAAAAAATAATTGTTGAGGACACATGAGTGTATAGAATTTGATTCAAATATTTATTAATCAACTTATAAAAATAATAAAAAATAAATTAAAAATAAATGAAATACACAACCTTTTGTGTAGTGCATTGCACACAAAATTAGTTGTGCTCAATAAAAATTATATATTAACTTCTTAGGAACTAAGAAACTGACAAATGACAAACATATAATTAAATACAAATCTCACACATTAAATGACATTTATATGTTTTGAAAATAAATGTTATTAAAAAAAACAAAATTGATATAAATAAATGACAAATTAAATATAAATTTGATTCCGTAAATAACATTAATACTTAAAAAATTTAAACATTGATATAAATAAAAGACAAATTAAATATAAATTTGATTCCGTAAATAACATTAATACTTAAAAAAACATAAATAACATTAATACTTTAAAAACATGTTGTTATAAAGATAAGAAATTTCTTATAATTTTTTTATGCACATGAATATTCACAATTGAATCCCTAATGAGATTCCACCATCATAGTGATTAGAAAAAATGACACAAACCAATTTCCACGTAATTTGTAAAACTAGCATTTCTGCCTCCATTTTTTTTTAATTGCCAGCGACTCGATTTTATTTTTATCCTAGTTTCTAGAGATTAAATTTAAAAACTATTTAAACTCTCCCATTTTCATGGCCACATTTTTCTTGGAAATTGGGACACATCCATATAGGCTCACTCTTTTTACTATATTGTTTGGACACATCCCACTAAGTGACATTCACACAACGCTTTGATTTGGTATATTTATCTTGTCAAAGCCTCAAAGGGCTTTCCAAAGACATTCAATCTCCTTTATCTTCTTGATGCAATCTTTCAATTAAAAAGTACGCATTAATGCAACAAGTTTTTAGCTGAGAGCTTGTTGTAGCTACAAGCTTCAAGTTAACATAGTCCAATAGAACAAGCTTAAAGAAGTTATAGCACTAATCTATCAAATTCGTCAAACTTACGTGTAAAGTTATGTGAGTAATGGACCTTTAGGGCGTTCAATTAGAGGCCTTTTAGTTCTACTCTTACTTGGAAGATGGATCTTTCGTTGTCAATTTTCTTGTAGAAACTTATTTTTTCTCTCTACGAAGTTTCTTACCTTTTAAATTTATCTTTGTATTTTACTGGTAAAAGGAAGAATTTTATATCTGATGTACATCTGCTGTGAAACTTTCCTCTTTCCAAGGCCATCGGATTGTATCGTTGTTATTGGGTTTGATTTTGCACGTGGAATACAAACTCTCAACCTCATTAACGAGATGGGCTTCACAGAGGACAAAATCGACTTTGCAGGATTAGTTGATCTCCGAAATATTTGGGACAATGATTTGGCTACTTCAGCCCTTATTTTGGAAACCCTTAGCATGGTTGGGAAAGGCACATATATGCATGCATGTGTCCTTTTAGAAATGCTGACGATCTATGCAATATCCAATGATTATGACTATTTTGATTGCTCTATTTGCAGATAAATTAGCTGTTTTCTCTACTTACTACTCCCTCATGCATACCACCGTGGATTTGGAAAGTGAAACCAAGCTTGACAGAGAAATCAAGTTTTGGTTATATTTTGTTGCACAAAACCTGATTTGAACTCGATCTCTAAGTAGACAAAGCTTTGGCTGGTCCAAAAGAAAAGAATATTGCCTCTCTACCCTTTATTTGGAATTTGGAGTACAGGCTTCATCTTGACTAAAACTGAAGCATAATTACTAAATATATTGGAGCATCATAGACACCTAAATCTGCAAGTGTTTTATGTGTTTCTATTTGCCTTTATATGTTTTAGCTTGGTCAGTCTTTGAAGGTGCATACTACTTTGTGTGTATTCTTTCTAGCCAATACAGGTGCAGAGTTCGAAGAATTCATCTAAGTGTGACCAATGTACTTATAAAGATATAAGTTGAGTTCCCGTTTATCTCTTTGCAGTTTATCGATGATTTAAATTTCTTTTCGAATAATCTTTATCTCACGAGGGATATCTAGTGAGGTCCGTAATATCTACAGAAATAGAGTAGAGTTACTAGTCCCTGCCCTTTGGGCTGGTAGGGACTATAGTAATCTGTTTTTAACAGATCTATTAGTTTGACACAGAAACCAACAAATTTAACCTAAAGTTTTTTTAAATTCTTAACTTTTTCAAGTTCCATTTCATATAATATGGTAGGTTTTTTAGTTTGGCCTCTTATTTGGCCTCATATCGAGGCAAAGTTAGGATAAAGGTTCACATTTTAGCTGGTTTAAACGTTAATTTTGGAAACTTTATACAAAATGAAGTAATGCTAACTTTCAAGTTAGCATTACTTCCCTAACATTAAATGTTTTCTCATGAACAGTACATCCCTAATATCTATCGGGGACATTTACATGGACATCTGCTCGTGGCAACGACTGAACGCAAGTAACTATCACATAACATAACCTAATCTAGTGACTGAACGCATGGCAGCTTCTTACATAAGCAGCTATCACATAACATAACCTAGGAATAAAGAGAGGCCATAATAGGAAGCAGTCTCGCTGTCCCTCCACTGCAGTCTCATATTTACCAGGGTGCAATCTCATCTAATCAAGCGCCCTTTTTGTCTTGTTATTCCGTAGTTCCCTGATCTCGTTGCTTATCAAATTTAACGGTCGCTCTTAAAACGATGTGCTTGCTTCTCAAATTTGAAATTCTTGTCGCATATGCATTGAGTGCTACATACCAACACGTCCAATTTGTCACCCCTCTCTAGCATTTCTCCAGTATCAAATGGCGGACCTCGTCGTACACTGTAAATCACGTTTGCATTCGGGTTGTTAGAATAATAATCCATCTGCTCACTGAGTAGTCTTCATAATTCATCTTTACTATCAACATGTATATAGCCATATGCTTTGAAATTTTTTTCATGAATATCATGTAGAAATGCATGCGGGATTCATCCGTCCGTTACACCTTTTTGTTTACTTTGGCTCGCTTGAAGTTTTCTTCTCTGCTCTCGATTTGCTGGTAAATGCCTCTGTTTGTCTATCTATCTAGGTGACAATATGGCTTGAAATCAGAAGAGTTGAGCACTGTGGCTAATGCCTTACCAAATTGCTTTGTATTTTTGTTTTCATTCCCTGTGTCATTTTACTGGAAACTTCTGCCCCATTTGCTACTTCCCATTGACAGATGAATTAATTATTTTGTAATCCATGAAGACCCATACTTGTCCTTTCCATTGTTGCTAGCAACCTAGCCTTCCATTTGTGCAGCTCATTCTATTAAGTATGTATCATTTCATTTCAGCTCATTCTATTAAGTATGTATCATTTAACAAAATCTTTGGCCAAAAATTGCAGTGCGTAGTACCAAAAACTCAAGCATCATTTCTATACAACTCTGTCAATCCTCCTGTGTTACAACTCTTGGTGTCAAGAACAAATGTAAGTGATACTGGCAGTCTTCTCAAGTGATCAATTCTTAGTCTTTTTCTTCATAGAATGCTCCAATTTGTCTGCGTCTGATGGTGCGATATCACTTGTGACTTTGGGAATTATAGTTGTTGTTTCACTTGAACGGATTTGTTCTTAGACGAGCAGGTCACACAAGCATGAATCCAGTAGGCTGAGGTAATATGACTGGTGGTCTAAGTGCTAACCCCCAGCCCAGCTAATCTCTTAAGTTCTGGTTGTAATGAATTCAAACTAGTGAATTCTACGTGGTAATTGCGGCTTCCTCCTACCAAACACCATACTTCCGGCCGCCACACCCTACCTACATAGTAGCAGATCCGGCTTAAGTTAGTTTACCAAGTCAAGTAGTTGACACCAGCGTCCAGAACACTTAACTTAGTACATCTCTTGGGTACCGCTATTACTATTGTTCCAGTCGAATACTCTTTAGGAAAGAAAGTCTTGATGCCAGGTTAGTTCTTATCTCCTTGCTGCACAAACCCTTCTACCTGCCCCCACGTGGATGGGGTAGTGGGTGATGAAACGGTCATGTGTCATTCATTTAAAAATAATGGCGCCTTGATTTTCCCAATTTATCAAGTGCCTGCCACGATCATCCTTCTTATACCAATATCAACAAATGTTAGCGGGAAGATCGATGTTAGTTGAAGGGTTGATGACAAGTGCCAAGAAAATGATCATCTTTCCTATACCAATATCAACAAATGTTAGCCGGAGGATCGATCTTTTTACTATGGTATGGGTTACTCAACTCTTTCCAGAATACGGTGATCAACTTTTACTTTCACGGGCTTAAGGCCTGAATTAAAAAAAAGTGATGCACAGAACTTCTATCAGGGATATAGACACGTAGATACGGTGATCAACTTTTACTTTCACGGGCTTAAGGCCTGAATTAAAAAAAAGTGATGCACGGAACTTCTATCAGGGATATAGACACTTAGATGGAAGTGGAGCAAAGAATTTTTAACATTGTTGGCCTAAAACCTGGGTGATTAGACTTTCATACTTTGATCTATTGTGAAAGGTGATTAGAGTTGCATACCTTGGAATTTCTCCAATTCAGCGATGGCATAAAACCTGGTTGGAATCTCTCCAATTCTCGTTTAAAAACAAGCAAGGCATAAAACCTAGGTGATTAGACTTTGATATATTGTGAAAGGTGATTAGACTTTCATACCTTGATATATTATGAAAGGTGATACACAATGAATATCAAGAACCCTGTTCAAAGTGTACAACCTTCTTGAGTTGAAGGTCAAACTCCACCTTCTCTTATCCTTGCCTTTTTCCTTGTATCCTTTCTTTTCTCATCTACTCTTTCTAAGCTCGGGAGTTGGGAAGATCATTTCCTTCCACAGTTGATTCGGGAATATCATCATGATGGCATGAGACTATTTTCAACCAGCACTGATGACATTTTAGATCGCATGAGTGTTGAGGTCTCGTGAAATTATATTAAATTTCCAATGACACTGGTTTGACAGCTTGAGTGCTGACATTCAGTTCAAAATTCCCTTCGCACAGCCTTTGTTCAGTGTCAATCAAACTTTTTTCGTTTCTCCCTTCATCTACAGATATGAGCACTCTTTTTTGCTTTTATGATCTACTTGGATTTTCTTGTGTCATGTCAGTACGCAAACGAAGCAACACCAAATTAGAAATGTTTTTTTTAATGTATAAACAAGCTTGATGTAATAAGCTTATATGAAATTTATTACAACATAAGTAGCATAATTTAATTATAAATGAGAAATTGGAACTATTACAGCTCTAACATTTTAACAAGATCTTATGAAACTAATTAATCTTAATTAGTTGACTGATCAATCTTGTGGAAAATTTTTACTGATAGCAAAGCAAAGCAGTCAAACTTTTTGTACGAGTAGATGTTATGTTTAGATGTTATGTTTGGAGAGCCAGGCGAGCTTGGAGAAAGTGACCAATAGCACTTGTACAAAGGTGGCATATGCATAAAAATGCTACAGGAGTTGAATTGTCCCTATGACCAAACGTTCCTCTACCTCCTCAGCAGGGACTTGTTGCTCTGCAACTCCCTTGTTATTTAAAAAGTAAGTTTTATCTGAGTAGGAATATTTAATGAAGGCCATTATATGAGATGGCCACATAGTCATGGGACTTGACAAGTAACATCACTCTGCTCTTTATATTCGGAATGTATGTATAACGATACATTAGAAAGTTAATACCATTAATCATGTCTTTCGCAACCGAGAATTTTATTTATGAGCCCTACATAGGGATTTGACTTTCAAAGTCTGATTTTAACTACACATTGCATCATTACAGAATTATGACCATCATTAAGATACACAGGTAAACATCCTTCTTGAGAAACAATGGGGAAAGTGTTGGTTGGATTATTTTCTACCAACCGCCACCGCCATATCTACTTATACATCTTCCAGATATTTTCCTTTCCATGAAGTCTTTGGATCATCGGGATTCTTCTTAAAAAATCTATAAATAAGAGGCAGATGTAATCTTTTAATATCGCAATAAAATTGTTCTATGTTTTTTAGTTTGTTGTGTATTGTTCTTGCCTCTGCCCACTTCATCCTGTTATTAGAGCCATGCGAATCTAGGCAGATTGAGCCAGTTTATTGTCCGTTGTGTGTGTGTTGAGCTGAGCAGAAAACTCATCTGCGTTGAGGAGGGAAGGATTTGTTGTCCGCTGTCTGTCTGTGTGTGTTGAGTACAAAATCGATCTGCGTTGAGGTGTGAAAGATACAGCCGTAATGAAGGAGGGTGTGGATTATCAAAAGCCGATAGCGGATGTGTCAACTGAAAGCTACTATGCAGACTCTCTCTTAGGGATTTACGCAGATATGAATTGGGATCCCATGTTACTGGAGGCCCCTGCATATCTTGGAGCGCCTTCACTGTATCGGTAGTTTTTATTAAAAATTGGTATCATGATTTTACTTAATTAAATGCTATATGCATAAGTGGTTCTAATTAATGGACTTGTTGGGAATCGGGGAGTAATTTGGCATATTAGTTGATGTTTTGGATTTGAATCAAAATAATTCACATCTTTTTGGTATAAATTTTTGGAGGGTTCGTATGCATAAATTTATATATAAAAAGGGAAAAAGTGATAGTTGACTATCTTATTGCATAGTGCTCAGGTACCTAAGATTGTTAGGAATAGTGGTGAAATTTTTTTTGGGAGGCTTGATTTTCTAAAGAATGGCATCATGAATATATCAGCAATTTACAATTTCAATATTTGCTGGAAAAAATTATGATAATTAGGCATTTAGAAAGAAATGATAATTTGATTCATATGAGGTATCAGATATAGTAATGATTAGTTATACTGAACCACAAGATGAGTCTATTTTGAGTGTTGATGAAAAGATGTAATGATCCCAAGCCAAATTCTTTCTTGGAATCACTAACTACTACTAATTTATACAAGATTTATCAACACATGGAAATCACAATATATTCAAGATGTAGAAGCACAAGCAAAGATCTAACCTTTTTATTATGAGCAATGTAAGATCAATACAATAGATGGCCGATCTGGCATAAACCTCAGATGGTCGTACAAGCAATAGATATGAGCTGCTACAAAATGCTCCCGACAATACAAAATAAGCCTCCAAACGTTGGATATACAATGAAGATTGAATCAAGCAGATCTGAGGCATATTAATGCTCAACCTCCAAGCTGGAAAGTGCCACGTCCTGCTAGAATGTTGAAGCCCTCAATAATTTTTCCCTGCTACCAAAAGTGT